>CM049383.1:7881226-8126226 GCA_026937815.1 Etheostoma perlongum | reverse complement strand
TGGTTACAATTCTGAAGTGCAAACTAGTTCAGGCTACAGCACAAATATTTATAATATTTATTTAATATTTCCATCCATAGATAAGAACAATCAAGTCTAACCTCTGAATTTCTTTTCAAAGTGCACCAGATTGAGCGAACAGAGGGAGGGGCTGAGGCGGAGCGAGGGGCGAGCTAGTCTTGTTTTGGTTGAAAATACTTTGAACGTCAACAAGAAGTAATGTCACCCAACATCGCTTAGAGCACCTTTAAAATAGACAAGCCCATGAACCCCCCTTGTGCCCTAGTGCAGCTCTAGGTCTTGTGATGCCCCTGGGGCTGTGTCCCTGTTTTAAGTTTTACAAAGATAAAAACATGACCTGTTTTGGAGGTATTTATGCTTCTGAGCTGAAAATGTCCCCGGATTTTGTCTGAGAAATCTGATCACCTTAGTTTAAACTAACATATATACTGGTCTATTCAGTGGTGTATGTGCCCTGACTAAGTTTGTTTGTCTTATAAATTACAATTTGTGTTGATAAAAGTACCAGTGTTTGTGTAGAAACATTTTAATCACATACAATTTGATACAGCGCTGATAACCTCCGTTAAAACTTTGTTTTGCTCCCCTCGCCAATTTGCTCTCATCTCGCCCAATCAGTGTAAATTTTTCCTTCATTCAATCGTAATGAGAGCGAACCGAATTTTTGTTGTGTGGAAACCTACCATTAGTGTCTTCATTAATTCATAGGTGTGTTTTGGGCGTAACATGCAATAAACCAATCAGAGTGTCATCTCCCATTCCCTTTTAAAGCCAGGCGCATTTGTACCTTAGCACATTGGTATTATGATGGCGGATTTGCATTCTAACATTTTTATTTGTATTCTTTTGCACGTTTGTGTGCTGCTGTGCTGCCCTATGTGTGTAACAAACATAGTGTGCGCGCACTATACATAAGCCTAGGCACTTTTTACTAATGTGCCGTTAAAGTAACAATGAAATTCTGCGCTATTGACTTTAGACCAGGTTGTTGTTGGTCAATTGCGCAATCACTTCCCGCTGCCTCAAGATAGCAATACACCAAGAATTCACCTGAACACACCTCCCTGTAAGACCGGCCGTAAAGATGGGCACATATAGCAAAGGGGAAATGTTTAATTGTGGTCTATCGTATAACAATAATAAGGTTAAAGAAGTTTGTGAACGTAAATGTAATATCAAACCGATTTATCTTTACCTGCACTAACTGTGATTAGGTTACTGAATTTGAAAGAGCAATGATGTCCTTTTTACTGTTAAAGGAAAATGTAATATGATTATAGAAACACATGAAGTAACTAACACTGATGAGGAGTTATTACGACAAAGTTTTCAGTCTTTGTCACCAACACAGCTACAAGTTGTTGGGGAATGAACTTGAATTTCTTATTTCCAGTCATAAATATCTGTTTTATAAAGGAAAGTATTATGATGAGATTGGCAAAATGTTCTTTCGATTGATTTCTGCTTTGGTACTACCTCCAACCAACCTTCAAACTTTATCCATACACATCCCACATTTAACTGACAGTTTAATCAACCCCCCCTCTTATCTTTTACTGCAGGCCAGGTGTGTGTGTGCGTGCATGCGTAGCAGCTGCAAAGAAAGAGTTACAAAAACCAAACTGCAACTAGTCAACCTTTCACACATCTGGCTGCAACTACACTGTGGTCTCTTATGTGATTAACAGGGGGGAAGAGGGTAAGGAGGAATAGACTTCAAAATAGATGGCATTTAAAGGACTAATAAAAGCCACAATGTTTTTTAACAGATTTATTTTGTGACCTGTGATTGTTCATCAGTAGGGTAGCACAGCAGTATTGTGATTGTAATCTATTCACAATACTAAATGCCCATTGAGTTTCACTCAGCTTGGCATTGTGTTTATGTTTGCTGATTTCTGGTTGGTAGGGGGTGATTATATATATTTTTTATTTTTGTTTTGATTACACCAATAAAATAGTGAGTGACTATTATGATATCTATCCCAAGTCACTTTTTGTCAACAAGGCAGTGCTGAACAGGAGCAGGAACATTTTCTTCATTGATCAAAGAAACATATTGATTCAACTTATTTCTTGTACAGCTGTGTCAATCTGAGCCACGTTTAGGGAATGTAGTGAGATTGCTAACGAGGTATTTTAGAGAGTGTTCAGTCTAATTTAATACAACAGTGCTGTAACTAATTAACTGGAAATATAACTAATTCATTTGAAAGAAAATGAGCACTACTTTTATGTCCCTGATTTCCTGTGACATTTGCCTCAGTTGCACACAATGTAAGGGTCAGTAGAGGCTACCATACATTTTGGCATGGGCATTGTTTGTTTCATGTAATGAGACTAATCAAAATGACTATGCTAATAATTTACTGATGTTGAAAGTGCTACACTTAGCACCTAGAATATACCAGATTGCAGGTTTGTGCTGTATTTGCTTGAGAAATGTTGATTTAGCAAAAGGGGGGAAAAGTGTGTGGGGGGGGAACCCTTGCGTTGGCAAAAAGACAAATTGCCGGCAGAATAGCTGGAGGCTCTGCAGTGAAGCATCTCTCAGGATTGGGCTGCTGGAGGAGCACAGGCAGAAATTTGGTCTATTAACTCTTGTTTCTGGGAGATAGAAGAGCAGACATGGAGAGAGGTGGGAGTAAGTGCTCTCACTTTTTGTCTGTTTGAATCATCCCTCTCTCTCTCTCTCTCTCTCTCTCTCTCTCTCTCTCTCTCTCTCTCTCTCTCTCTCTCTCTCTCTCTCTCTCTCTCTCTCTCTCTCTCTCTCTCTCTCCATATTTCTGTAAATGTCCACATCTCTCGTCATCATGCTCTTTAGATTTTGTCTCTCATTGGATTAGTTGGCATTAGAAAACACACAATACTGGCTCGGGTCAGGTTCAAGATAGGCTCATGTCAGATTGGCAGATTTGGAATTTGGCAGAAGGTTGTTGCCATCCTCAGTGTTGTGCAAGTTCACACTTCACAAAAGCAAAGTCCAGTTCACACTAGAGCCCGACTGATATATTGGCGGGCCGATATTAGGCCTTTCCCGAACTATCGGTATCTGCATTTATAATGGCCGATAAAAAAAAAGAAAATAATTATTATTATTTTACAACGTCCCTGTTGGTAATACTGATTTTTTTTTTTTTATTATTGTGTTTTTGTTTAAAGGTATATGAGTTTCATATCTTAAGTTTGTATTTTTATACATTTTATTTATCAGAACTTCAACATATTTTGATGTTCGTCTTTTCTGTTGTGACAATTAAACAAATTATTATCAAATCTGGGAAATCTGTTTGTTTTGATACGTGTGTCTGAATTTAAATATATATATATATATATATATATATATATATATATATATATTGACCAATATATCAGAATATCAGATTTCTAAATAACCAAATATTTGTATTGGTATCGGCTTTAAAAATCCTTTATTGGTCGGGCTGTAGTTCACACTGATTAAAATAAACTTGTTCACAAATTTGGAAATTTTGAATTTAAAAATATTAATCAAAAACACAAGCATATTTGAATGTATGTGTTCATGCACAACACTGACAAACGGGTAAAAAAAGGGAAAAAAGAGGGAGAGATAAACCAAAACGTACAGTATTTTTGAACAATCTAAAATACATTACAGCCATATGCAATAGTTGCATGCATTCCAAAAGCACTCTACTCTCCTGGGAAGGCTTTCTACACAATTTTGAAAACATTAAGCCACAAGAGCATCAGTGAGGTTGCACACTGATGATGGCGATAAGTACCTTGCTTAGAGTTGGTGTTTCGGTTCATCCCACAGGTTTTCTATGAGGTGATTTCAGGGCTCTGTGCAGGCCGGTCATGCTCTTCCATATCAAACTGGGAAAGCTATTTCTTTACGGACCTGCCTTAGTGCACAGGGGAATTGTCTTACTAAAACAGAAAAGGGGTTCCCCCGCAAACTGTACATATTAGGAAAAAAACATCAACAAACCAAAGGTACACAAAAGTAAATGGACCTTCTCCCCTTCTCACACTCTCGTAGACAAGCTGCCTCATAGCGTTTATAGACAGACTGCTTGTGTGTTTATGTCTTTGTGTACTTCAATTTACACACTTGTCAGTTTGTGTGAGGGGTGTGGAAAGTCAAGCCTAGAGGTTATTTATCTGCTGATTATCACTGTGGTGTTAAAATGCAGTGCTCAGGACTCTTTGTCTTTGTCTTTCCCTCTTTAGTGTTTTTCTTCCACTTGTTAAGAGTGTTGACAATGAACCAGTTCAGGACAGTTTATTGCAGCTAATTGGTTGTATACTCTTTCCCAGAAACTATCTCACTCTCTCGCTCTTTCTCACTCACACACGTTCTTTCTTCTTGCTTGACAACATGACAGCAAAACCACATATCTTTCTCTCTCTCTCTCTCTCTCTCTCTCTCTCTCTCTCTCTCTCTCTCTCAGCCACCAACTAGTTTGTGTTAATATTCATGACCTGTATATGTTTCACAGAACTGAAAACACTTGACTGTCTGCTCCCATCATTTTCCCGTTTGTGTGTGTGTGTGTGTGTGTGTGTGTGTGTGTGTGTGCGCGCCGTTAAAGGCGCCAGGGGAGAGACAATTCTTTATTCTGTACTTATACCCGTTTCTCTTTCTTTTGTTTTTCTTATCCGCTTGTCTGCATTCAGGGCAGCACACTGCGCTTTGACAGGGAGAAGGAGGGAGTTAGGAGAGTCTTCTGGCTGTTCCTCTGAAATAGTAGAAAGTCGTATTATACATCACAGATTTGATTAGATTAAATTAGATTAAATCAACCCAGTGGGGAAGTTGGGTCATTGCTAGAGCAGATAGCAGCCTGCAGCAGAACATAAAAATAAAAGCGTGCAAATAATAAGAGTGCAAAAGGATTGAACCCACATCATGCATAATAGGACTGAGCTCTGATAGAAAGTTCTGTTTTGGATTCAGATTTAGGTTGTTAAAATACCCAGTAGGGCTGAACGATTATGGCCAAAATGATAATCACGGCCATTTTGATCAATATTGTGATCACGATTAATTATCACGATTATTTGTTGATTTTTAACCAAAACATATTTTATTGTCACATAGGCTATTTATAACTGCTTTAACAACCATATTATGTGACATCCTTCTTATGTTGAAGTTGTATGTTGTATGGGCATACAGCTGAAACACATGTAAATGAAAATTAGCTATCTGAAATAAATAGCGTAGGATATATTTTTTTTTAATTATCTCTGAGAAAGCTCCTTCACTTGTTTTCAACAATAATTGATTAAAAGAGCTAGGGAGAGAGAGGGAGTGCGATGGACGTACTCACAGAGTGACGGCTGACTCATTATGAACACGGGTTGAATGGCGGGTCAGCGGAGTTACACACGTCCTGTGTATGAAATGTCTGTATCGTCACCGCGCTGCATTTTTATGAACTATGATATTCTGGCCATGAGTCACATCTCACACCCAGGTCCCGCAGGCTCCAACTTACATGCTATTAATCAACAAACGGAAGTTAGTTGAGTAACTTTCTATAACTTCTTCTTTGTTTTTCACAGGTTTGCCTCTCATGCTTAACAATATACAGCTGTGTTAATAACTATTAAAACTGTGGACAAATGTCAGAAGTGTGGACCGGCGGCCGCTGTGTGGCAGGGCCGCGCGGAGAGTAAGAGGAGAGAGAGTAGAGGAGAGATCCAACACAGGCACGGCTTTACAGAAGAAATGGGTCATGTAACGCAAAATTAAACCATACCGATATAAACAACATTGCAGCGGATGCGAGGACATTAGCACCGGTGCGACCTAGAGGAAAAATATTACTTGCGCCCTAGAGCCCTGTGAGCTAACAGACACTAACTAGCACTGGTCACTGCTGTTGTCTGAAAAACAACACAGATGGGGCAAAATATTGCGTTTACTAGTAAACTAGTAAACCTTGAGATTGACGTATAACCGACTGCTATTTGTTGAATTTTCCTCACGTTACTCTGTCCTCTGTGACTGTCTACATCTAGAAACTATGCTGCGCGATGGAGGGAACTACTCTGACTGGGTCATGATCAGACAGTGGTTTACGGAGCGGTAGATTGGCTTTGCAAAAAAAAACCGGGGCGTTCTATGAAATGATGCATTTAAAAAAATTGCTCGATCACGCAAATTTGATCGTGGGAAGTCAAAATCGGGATTGCGATTAAAATTTGATTGTGCAGCCCCAATACCCAGATTAGCTAAACTCCAAGGCTAACACATTTCTTATTGAACGTTCTATTGAATCTTATCAAACATTTTGGTAGTGGGTTTCTATTTTTTTTGGCTATTTGAGCCCTTAATTAGTACTGAAAGTGGATGTATAGACAAAGAAACTACATGGAACAAAAGGTCTCTGCCAGTATGAACTGGGGACATGGCATGCACCTAATCCACCAAACCACCAGTCTTCAGGCTTCTCATTTTTAGCCAAGGCCAACCTTTTTGTGGGTTAAATGATAATGACAAACGTAGCCGCCAGCAGATTGTATCAGCTGTGGCTAGTTAATGTTTATGTCCTAAGTAACTTGCGAAAAGGTCAAAATGAATCTTTTGACTTGTTGTCAGGCTAAGGTGCTCTTTACAAGCCGATATCTGTACTTGGCCAAAGAGCATTTGTTGGAGAAAGAAGCACCACTCTGCAAAAAAACCTAACTGCCGCAATTTATGAATTGTGTTTTTTTTGCAGAACAACGAATGGTTGAGTCTGGTGTTACAACAACAAGCTGGTTTTGTCAATTTTAATGTTTGCAGTCTCCCAATAAAACTTCTATCTATCTATTTATCTATTTATCTATCTATCTCTCTATCTCTATCTATCTATCTATCTATCTATCTATCTATCTATCTATCTATCTATCTATCTATCTATCTATCTATCTATCTATCTATCTATCTATCTATCTGTATGTGTCAAATTCATATATTCAAATTCAACATTTCATACCTTATGCCCCTGCTTTCACTTTTAGGTTGTAGCCACAGGTTGCCACTGGTTACGTTACAAAATCTGAACTGTTTCTGGCTGTTCAGCTAACAAAGCTGGTTACAGATCTTAGGTCAATCCTGGTATGTTTAATTTAAAAATATTTACAAATGTTGAAAGTTGACCTTACAGTAAGTTGTTTCAATAAGTTGATTCAGTGCTGGTTTTGATTAAATGCTATCAGACCTCAACCCTATTACATACTGAGAAGGTCACAGCTGTAAAAATGTGTTAGTGATGGATTTTGAAGTAATGACAACTCTGGCTGTATGTGTGCATGCGTGCTTGTGTGTGTGTGTGTGTGTGTGTGTGTGTGTGTGTGTGTGTGTGTTTGTCTGTCTATATATTGAATCCTTATAAAGAAATGTAATCCTTGCTATCGAGTCGGTGTAGGAAGGGCTTAGTGTTGTGTGTTTATATACACATAAACACATCTTTCATGTACACACTATAGTAGATTGCACTGGTTCCTGGAGAAAAAGTGACTCATCCTTATCCCACAGCAGGTGAAAAGCAATTCACACACACACACACACACACACACACACACACACACACACAGACAGAGTATGCAAAGATTGTTACTTACATGACATCATCCAAAACACAATTACCACCTTCTCTCTGTATGACCTCTCTTTTTTATGTCTTCTTTTTATTTTACTGTCTCTCTTTTGCCCTTTTCATATCTACCGTATCTCACTGCCTGATACATTTCTTTCTTTTTTCTTTCTCTCTCGCTCAGTTTCCCCCTACCTCTTTTCCCTTTCTCTCTGGTCTCTTATCTTTTAAGGGAGTTTTTTTTAACAACTCCCACATGCTTACTCTGATCTGTTTTACAAAAGCACAGACGCACACACATACAGTCGCACGATTTGCCTGATGCATGTCATGTGGCCCAAAGCCCTCATAAACAATATAGAGCTTGTTATTACACACACACACAAACACACACACACACACACACCAATATGCACAAAGACTGTAGATATATTTCGCTTTCAGCAAAACTTGCATAAGCACTGTCACATCTCGTATTCATAAACAATGTGATAATAAACATACACACACACATGCAGAGAGAAGAACAGAGGCTAGGCAGCGTTATCAAACTGAAAGCCTGTCTACATGTTTTTTCCACAAGACCTTTTATTTGCTCCGCAGTCTATTTTCTGTAGCGTTTTACTGGATCTGAATGATGAGTCACATTTAAAATTCCAGTCGTAATCTCAGAGTGAACCAAAGGGCAGCTAAAGCTGTCAAAATGGGGCACAGCAATCTTGTTGTTTTTCATCATCTTCACATTGAACATGGGACTTTAACGTAAAATGTGACAGTCAAACGTGTTGTTTTTATTTTAAATGTGGTGTTCAGCTGTAAAATGTTTAATATGTAACAGGCTTGTAGTTTCACTGGTGGGGAATGATGGAAGACTCCATCAAGACATCTCTATTTTAAGCTCAAATATAAAATGACACAACATTGAACACAAGACAATCTCTACTTCGGCAAACCTGTTTTTAGCAAAGAAATATAAAGAGGGTAGAAATGAACCCCACGTAGCATCTTTTGTAAATAATTACAATTTAAAACGGTCAACAAAAAACAAATAATCATCCTAGATGTCAGTGATACAGTCATATCACTCACTTATTATCCTGTCAAGCACTTGTAAGTGGTAGTTTGGGAGCACTGAAATATTTGAACACTGAGATTGTATTTCTTTGCCGCTTTGTAGATAACTGTCTGGTTAATTTATGTGACAAAGAAGTCAGTAGAAAACACCCATTGGCTGACTAAGGACGTGTACTAAGGACATAGTTCATCTTCTTACTGGTACCTACAACGGCATGCCTCCACCAAGGCAGACCCTTATTTTAAATGCAGCTGTCTTTTTTTGTCCATATGCCTAAGTCTAACCGAAACACTGCGGTTGGAAACATAGAAACCCACTACCCAGTCGCTCCAGAAAAACGTGATTATTATATTTCAATGCATAGTCAGCCAAAGTCCGCATATTTATGCCGGAGACCACATTTTTTCAAATACGGCACACTTTTGCTGCATAAATTGCAGATTTCCGCGCAAAATAATGTGGGGCTTGCATGATTTCATAATCCCCACGTCACATATATCTTAGCAGAAAGTTGAAAAATTAGTTATGTTTACTTCACACAAGAGTAGGCATTTCCACTGTTGCCATGGGAACGTTATGAAATGACGTAATTACGCAAGGTAAACATCATCGAAAAGCAGCGAACCCCGCGATGAAGCCATGATTAATATTTTTACGTTTACATTACAGTAAGAGATTGCACTTTGTGCATTGGAAGCACTTATTTTAACAGAATATGTCTGTTTTGTGTAGTTACCTCTGTAAAACAAGAAGCACACATTTTATTTTTTTATATTTTATTTATTCATTTTTACAGAAGTTGCAGTATATTCCTTTTGTAAAGCTACAGAACTTGTTTGACTCATCAATGTTTTGTAAGTTTGAGCCATAATAAAACAAGATAAAACACTTTCTGTGATGTAGTATGTTTGCTTATCATTGGAAGTAATAAGAAATGACTCTGTACATTAAGGTAGTAGCCTAGTGAAAACAGGGTTGGGTGAATCACTTTTTTCTCTTTTTCATCAAACCACAGTTTTTCATTGCATAAAATTGCATAAATATCTTGCATATTTTATTGCATTTTTTAAGAAAACGTGCCGCATAATCAAGGATATTTGCCTGCAACAATCATAAAAAAAACTTCTCTGGAAGGACTGACAACACTAGAAATATTAACAATAATATTGTCAGGTTAGGGCTTTAAACGAACCATTGTGTTTGCAGAACAGAGAGCTGAATGAGGGAGGAGTTTCTGTTGATAGAACAGCACAATAAAGGCGTCTCACATCAGTGTATTTGTTCCATTCATTGTGTGTGCGTGCGTGTGTGTGTGTGTGTGTGTGTGTGTGTGTGTGTGTGTTTGTATGTCTGTGTTTTTGTGCGTCAGTTGTCCGTGTTTATTTTTCTTACATTTCATGTGTTCTTGTTTTGTGTATGTGTGTTTGAGCCAGCCACCCGCCCTCTCTTCCCAACACACATACACACACTGCGGCCCGTCTTGCAAACTAGCCCATTGTTATGTAATCATTTATATAAAGAGGTATTAGTGTTTCCTCCTAAAAGGAACATGGGAACATTGTGGCTCAGTTGGGTGACATTCCTCTCCTGCCTAAAGGAGTGGATGGCTGTGGAAAGCTTGTTAAACTATTGCTTCCCAAAGCTCTTTCACATCAAGGAGCCCCAAAACATACACTCTTTACACAATTAAGTGCCAATTCCTTGACATTTTCTTTCCCTAGAATCCTTGTTTTTAAAAATGAGTTGGGCCAATAAAGTGGGCACTCAGTGGATATCCATAGCCCTACTCTGATTACACTCACTTGTACTTAATGACATTAAAGTGAAGTAATATGTTCCTAGTTTTCCTGGAAGTCCCTGCAGCCTTCTTGAAAGGACAGTCCACCACACAATGACAGTTTTTTTTTATTTTTTACATCCCAACCCCCTGGCAGTGGGAAGTCAATTGAAATTCATATGGGCACTAAACACAATGAGTGTGCTAATGCATTTCAGTCTCTCACTGCTTTCTTTTTAACTATTGAAGTAAAAAGGGTTCCAAAATAGACTTGAAGTGATAATCTAATTTCTCTTGAACAGCTTGTGCAGTAACCAAGCACTTGGCTGTTCCTTTTTTTCTGCCTGTGAGCATGCTGAGAAAGTTACTGATTCTTCTTACAGCAGAATTTAATTTAGATTTGACTGCAAAAAGTGTGAAAAATGTAATGATTATTAGTTGTATTTAATAGCTTCTCATTTTCAGTTTGTAGCTACAGGTTGCAATGTTTATTCAATTAAACTTGTACTGTTTCAAATGTAAAATGGATTCTGGAAGGGATTCAATAGGATTCAGATTTCATCTACTGTTGAGATACTGGGTTCATATTTTGTAATATGCTATTGAACTCCAACCTTAGGACAGGTACAGGTTAGGGTGGTTAGGCTACTAGAATATTGGGTGAGGAGGATAAAGAAGTCATAGAACACAGAAAGAGAGCTGAAGTGGAAGTGTGCCACAAACATGAAACAAATCTTTGGTGTCTCCTGTCTGCTCTTGCTTCCAGTTTTTATCTCTTGCTCCTGTCACTGTGTCTGTCTCTGACTCCTCTCTGGCTCCCAACTAACTGGGTGGAAAATATGAATGAAAACACTCCCCCGCCTTATTTGCCCAAACCCTGCCGGCACAAACACAGTACCCCATCTCTCTCTCGCTCTCTCTCTTTCTGCAGTGCCCCCTGAATTTCTTTTCCTCTTGTTATTATGGACCTTGTCCCTTGTTTGCACATTTCTGAGGACAGGACTGAAAGAAAAGACCTGGGGAGAGTTAGTTTTGGTGTTTCTTTTTATTACTGTTTGTAGAGGAACTGCGAGTTTTGAGAGAGTAGGGGGAAGGCAATCCGAGTGACACACCAAGCATTGTGTATGCACCCTTGTTTGTTTGTCAGCATCTATGAAGAAGTGTGTGTGTGGTCATGTGTGTTTGATTTTGCACTCTTGGGAACTAAAGTTTTAATTGTGTGTGTGCGCCTTTCAGTATCTGTTTGTGCACTTGGCAGTGAATGTAACTGTAGTGTTTATTGTGTGCAGTAGCCCACTGAGCTTTAAAGTAGTGGTCTTAATAAGTCTGAGTCATATCCATGACAACAGACAGTCTGTACTAGCATCTGAACCGCAGAACAATATTGCAGCTCACTGTAAAACACACTGGCATTTGCATCCTGCGTACAAAGAATCACTGATAAACAATCCTCTTAACTCCACGAGTGAAGGGGAAAAAAGCCTTAAAAAGACCGTATTTAACTATGAAGTTCACACATCTGCTTAGATAGCTACAAATCCTCTCTACACATTCAGTCTCTCCAGAAGTGATACAATTGTCAGAATAAAATACTTTCATTAACCAATAGTTTTCTCCTACATCTCAAATATACCGGTTATTTGTAACTCATATTTGCAATTAAGTATTATTTTATAACTGTTCTTGCGACTTCAACTGTGTGGTAAAGGCTAGGATTTTACTGTAACCCATAATTGGTTAAACTTCCATCTACTGTATTTCTCAAAAGTTGGTCTTGGCAAGAAGAACGAAGCCACATTTTTCATTCATGAGCTCCTGCTTATAATGTCAATTCTCTGGATTGCCTTTTTTTTTAAATGTTCTCTCCATCTTTGGGGCTCAGCACTCATTACTGTGGTGTTCCCACACCGCACCTTTAAGAGATCATCTGTCAGTCAAACAGTGTGGGCAGCTTTGTAACATCCTCTTATTTTTTTGTTGAAAATAGTTCAACAGAAATCCCCCCAGCAAACTTCTTTTACTGCTGCAAGAAACTTGGTTCCTGTGTCTGTGTGTTACTCTATCTGATTGCTATACACTAAAAACAACACGGGTGAGTCATCTCTGAATAGTCACTGTGAAATGATGTTCCTGATGATTGAATTTTATCAAACTGAAGATGACATGAAGATAACTCTCTGCTCTCAATGATCGCTGTACAATGAACACTTTCTGTCTGTGTGTGTGTGAGATATAGTTACATAATTTTTTACACATAAACATAACAACGATGACTTTTTGTGCATGTGTGTGCATGCATGTCTTTCCACATAAATATGAAATGAAGATGACTCAGTTCTCCAAAGCATCAATCTGTGTGTGTGTGTGTGTGTGTGTGTGTGTGTGTGTGTGTGTGTGTGTGTGTGTGTGTGTGTGTGTGTGTGTGTGTGTGTGTGTGTGTGTGTGTGTGTGTGTGTGTGTGTGTGTGTGTGTGTGTGTGTGTGTGTGTGTGTGTGTGTGTGTGTGTGTGTGTGTGTGTGTGTGTGTGTGCGTGCGTGTGTGCATATTTCCCAGCCCTATAAAATGAAGTTGGACAGAAAAGACAGAAAGATTTAACACACAGACATAGTCTGGTGTGAAAACTAGGGGAAGAAAGCGAGGGATTACAGGGCAGAAAAGGGAATAGTCAGTTTTCAGTTTTCTCAGCCACACTGTGACAGTGAGGTATTTCAAGAATGAGAGATTATGTCAAAACACACACACACACACACACAGTGAGACTCAGTGTGTACACACAGGGAAGTGATTGTATGCTTCTGACAAGAATGGTATGTCTGAACAAGTGGTTTAATCTTGTTTGCCTTGTATCATCACCAACCTGTGAGTTTTGTCTTCAGAGAGTAGAAGAAACTTCTTCTGTGATGTTGTAGACACATCCGCTGGCTGTGGAACTTTTATTGTGCTCTGCAGCTTTTTTTTAAAGCAGCTTTTACAATATGTTTAAAAGGATATTATATCACATTGGAGGGAATTCAAAATTAGAGGAGGAGCTTGTTGAAATTTTTTTAAATCTTGACTTCTGCACTTGAATCTTACTTTTGGAGTTAAAAACTACTGAAAAACTGGAGAAAGAGCAGTTTTCAATCTAAAACTATTAACACAGCAGCCTTTGCATGTTTTGAGCATGTGAAGGTTTTTGGAGGCAATTGTCGATATTCACAGATGACAGCTGAATCAACATTATATTTTGGTCTTTTTTAGATAGTAACTGAAGATAGACAGGAAGCAGGTAAGGACTGGAGGTCATAATCAAACTGGGCCACTGCTAGGGCTCAGCCTTTATACATGGGGTGCATATAGATGACCTACCATGGCGCCCCATTGCTGGCAAATGAAGAGTTGTTTGTTTGGTTAAAATAAACTTTTGTTAGCATTGTGTGCTCTTTCCCTCAGACTGGTTGTTGGCAGCTAGTAAGGTAGTTGTCCAGTGTAAATGAAAGATAAAGGCAGATGTGCACAGCAGTCTGTATCTCTTAGTTTTATGCATTCATTCTATGTTTAGATAATTTCTTAAATTCTTTCATCCTACATGTATGTCTCTTCTCCTCTCCTCTTTAATTGCTAATATTTTTACCAACTCATTTGACTTGTTCTCACTCTCTGTCGTCCATGCCCGCCTCCCTCCCCTGTTTTTTCCGTTTAGCCTCAAATACATTTTTAGCCTGGTTTACAAGGACTTCCTGTGCTTCATGAGGGATCTGTCAGAAGTTGATGTCAGTTTAAACCAGTTGGGCTCTGTGTAGGCAGAGAGTCAGACTGAAAGCTGAGTTTAGCCGCTGTCACTCTGCCCACACTGGAAATGTCTTATGTAAACACTATCCACTTCATCCCTCCTTGAGAAGAGATTATTATTGACATTTTATGAAAAGCAGGAAAGTGAGATTTACACAGTGGTGAGAAACATATGGGAGCAAGGAGAGAGAAGAAGGTTTGCTGACTTTCCCTTACCCTCTTTCTTTCTTCCTCTTTCTTTTTGCTTGTATCATGTAGATGCGCCAACAATTGTGTTGTCATTACTTAGAATTCCTCAGGGGGGCAACAGAAACTACGCACTATAGCTTTAATATTCCCGAAGAGATAAGACTATTTTTCTTACATATTTTATCAGTTTATGGATTGCTGCATATCAAAAATATTCACCAAGCTCTGTGACAGTCCAGCACGTTTCAAATTAACACAAATTGCAAAGACCAGAAGCTGTAATGCTAAATTATCGGTGATCATATGTCATACAGTATGTAACTAGGCCTAATCATTTTGTGTTGTGCATTTGCATAAAGTATGTCTTCACATACCAAGCCTGCGGTTTCTGTTTACTTCAGAAGTGAAGTCTTTGGACATTGTACAGTAAGAATAAAACTTTGCAATCAAACATTTAATTACCTGCTCAGTTTAAAATGAACCTGGCTATCACCTATCATCTGTCTACGTAAGCCAAAGTCTTGGTGTATTCCACCGAAGCAAATGCAGATGAATTATTTGCATAAGCTATGTGACCCAGGTCTCGCTCTCTCTAGCTCTTTCTTTCAAGCACTCATAAACATATAAATCACATCCCATGCTCATATAACATCCTATTCAGCAGTGTTACTCCACAAGATATACTTTACAGTTCCCACTCCTCTGCTCCCCAGAGGCTCCTCCTGTGTAGTAAACCAAAGACACTTCTCCTCAGGGCCTCAGAGCCTCAGAGCTGGAAGAAGGATGGAGGGGGGACTTTGGTTTTCATTGTTTTTTTAGAATCAGAGCCCCACGGTGTATAGTTCCTCCTGATAAATATTTCATGGGGCGCACCATTACGATCAAAGAAAACGTAGCTGTTGTATTGTTATGATTCCAAGGAGGGAACATCTAAATATTCCCAATGTGCTGCTCTACTCATTAAGACTGCTCAAATGTAAACAAGTGATTTTTAAGGTTTATTTATGATTATTATTTTTTTATTAGCTAAAATATTTTCCCATATCATGGGTTTAAGATGCAAAAAAGTTATTACTTATTTGTATTATATATATACTTATTATACTTAAATTTGATTCAAAATTTAGAACTTCTTCTGTTAACTTTGATCTTTGGTTTGCTTCAAGGATTCCTTCTACTGTACCTTGTTTTCTTTTTGAAAAAAAAGTTACTAATTGTGTGCTTTTATAGTTTTTTTTATAGATTTTTCCAATTAGCATTTTCTAATTTTCAGTTTGTTACAATTTTCAATAATTAGATGCAGATATACTGTATGTGTGTGCATCATATGACATTTAGGGAAGTAGAGAATCTTGAGCAGATATTCAAAATGCTGTTGCTTGTCCCTACTTCTTAAGCTTTTTGGCTCATATACATTTCCCAGAATTTGTCTTTACCCTATAAAAAGACAGAAAATCTATTTACAGCTTGGCAGAGAGCTGTAATTGTCTTTAGTATTGACAGATGACTCTGCACTTTTTCTCTGCCTTTGTAGTCATTATAAAGCCTGAACTAACAGGAGACCTTTTGCACACGGTTTTGTTTACCTACATTATGTAACGTGTGTGTGTGTGTGTGTGTGTGTGTGTGTGTGTGTGTGTGAGAGAGAGAGAGAGATGAACATGATACTTACCAGTGGAAGAACACATTGTACTCCATTGTATTCTGACCCCCATTGACTCACATCCTGTTAGATGGGATGACTTAACATTATTATGAGGCGATGCTTTCCTTTCATGTCCCACTTCATGTTTTGTCTCCTGTACCTGTGACATAACAAACTGGGAGCTCAACTTAAATGTCACCACACTAGGCATAAAGAGATGATAGAAATTTGACAGGCAGGGTAGAAAGAAGCACTACATTTACAAAACATGAAATTACGGATCATTTAAAACTCTTAATGAAAGTATTAGCTGGATGACTTCACATACAGTGCCTTGTGAAAGTATTCGGCCCCCTTGAACTTTTCAACCTTTTGACACATTTCAGGCTTCAAACATAAAGATATAAAAATTTTATTTTTTGTGAAGAATCACCAACAAGTGGGACACAATTGTGAAGTGGAACAAAATCTATTGGATATTTTAAACTTTTTTAGCAAATAAAAAACTGAAAAGTGGTGCGTGCAAAATTATTCGGCCCCTTTACTTTCAGTGCAGCAAACTCACTCCAGAAGTTCAGCGAGGATCTCTGAATGATCCAATGTTGTCCTAAATGACTGATGGTGATAAATAGAATCCACCTGTGTGTGATCAAGTCTCTGTATAAATGCACCTGCTCTGTGATAGTCTCAGGGTTCTGTTGAAAGCGCAGAGAGCATCATGAAGACCAAGGAACACACCAGGCAGGTCCGTAATACTGTTGTGGAGAAGTTTAAAGCCGGATTTGGATACAAAAAGATTTCCCAAGCTTTAAACATCCCAAGGAGCACTGTGCAAGCGATCATTTTGAAATGGAAGGAGTATCAGACCACTGCAAATCTACCAAGACCTGGCCGTCCCTCTAAACTTTCAGCTCAGACAAGGAGAAGACTGATCAGAGATGCAGCCAAGAGGCCCATGATCACTCTGGATGAACTGCAGAGAACTACAGCTGAGGTGGGAGAGTCTGTCCATAGGACAACAATCAGTCGTACACTGCACAAATCTGGCCTTTATGGAAGAGTGGCAAGAAGAAAGCCATTTCTCAAAGATATCCATAAAAAGTCTCGTCTAAAGTTTGCCACAAGCCACGTGGGAGACACACCAAACATGTGGAAGAAGGTGCTCTGGTCAGATGAAACCAAAATCAAACTTTTTGCCCACAATGCAAAACGATGTTTGGCGTAAAAGCAACACAGCTCATCACCCTCAACACACCATCCCCACTGTCAAACATGGTGGTGGCAGCATCATGGTTTGGGCCTGCTTTTCTTCAGCAGGGACAGGGAAGATGGTTAAAATTGAGGGGAAGATGGATGCAGCCAAATACGAAGTTTATATGTATTGCTGAGAAAGAGAGAGTGATTGGTCCAAATACACCACACCCAAGCATCTTCATCATGTACCCTTTGGAGGTCCTCCTCCCATCGCTTCACAAGCCCATCAAAATTGTGTTGGTTACAACTTTGAACTGTGCTTTTTATTAGATTAATGGATGGGTTATCAGCAGGGGAAATGTTGTTGATCACTGATGCATATATTACTCGGTTGGTGACATTGATTGATTGGGATGCAAGAATCCTGGGGTAGTTGGGGCATCTGCACGTACACAAAAATAGCCACAGAATGTTTGTCCAGAGGAGAATTTTATAAACTGCATGTGTGTACATATGCAGGGCAATGTTTTGCGTCTCCACAAATATATTTGCATGCTTTCAATAGACAAGCAGCTAAGAAAGAAATAATTATAAGAAGGTAAAAGTGGAATGGATGGGAGAGAGGAAAAAGTGGAAGTAGAAGTGACAGGATAAAGAAAGGAGAACATAACAAAAGTGAAAAGACAAGTGAATGAATAGGAAGGAAAGAAGAATAAGAAATCAAAAGTGAGGAGCGACGAGTATTGTTGGTATTAAGAATGAATTTGATTGTTTACAGAGTAGACAATTGGATGTTTTATTGTGTGATATTGTAAAATGACTCCAATTTACATATCTTATAGTATAATAGAATAATTCCCACACTGATTTAGCTTTTATTTCAATGACAGTCAAAATCGACAGTTACAATTATTTTTTTGATTGTTTTTTTCATTTTTGTATTGTAAAGTGCTGCCAACACATATGAAATGCTATTCTAGTGAAGATAAGTTAAATTTTGGCAGCTGTTGTGATGATGACAGCAGTAATGGTGATGATAATGGGGAGCATAACGATAATGATGAGGATGAGGATGATGACGATCACAGTGCTGCTTGATGTGAGGGCGCTGGCAGTGACGGAGGGTGATAATAATAGCGGAGCAGTATGATAATGAGGCGTTGAGAGGACAGGGAGCTAAACGGAGAGCTAAAGGTTGTTTTGTTTTGTTGTTTTGATCACTGACACACTTCACCTTTTCACACAAAGGTCACGA
This sequence comes from Etheostoma perlongum, assembly GCA_026937815.1. NCBI lineage: Eukaryota > Metazoa > Chordata > Actinopteri > Perciformes > Percidae > Etheostoma > Etheostoma perlongum. The sequence continues at coordinate 8,107,725 of CM049383.1, read as the reverse complement.
CTTCACCAGGCGAGCGAGTGAATCATTGGGGTGTGTGCTCGTTACTATACAAAACACAGAGCTGTTGTGGAGAAATGGTGTGTGAGTGAGTGCGATCTGTACAGTACATCTGTGTGTTGGTTTTTGACTGATTACTCAGGTGTGGTGTCTCCCTGCCTGATGGCATGTGTGTGTTTTGTGCATATCTGTTTTAGTTTGTGCATCTCTATATGTATCTATTAACTCTTAGAGTATCCAGATGTTTCACGCAGGCCTGCGTGTGTCTGTGTACAAATGTGTGTATGAGCTTGTTTGAGTCTTTTATTGGTTCCCAGTGGGTCGAGCAGAGTTCCTGACCCCATTTCCTGCTGTTGTTGACTGAGAGACATTCAGGCCCGAGGCTCCACAGACCAGACACTGCCTGGAGGAGCTTCCTGTCACTGCTTCCTACAACCACATGATTTGTCATCGTTTCGATTGCTTTTTTTCCTATCGCCTATTTTGGCATCCGTCAAACTCAGTTTCAGTTTTTCTCGACCATGAGGTCAGTAACTGACTATGAGGGAGAGCCCCAGACATGGGAAGGGCTTCCCGATAATTCATTTTGTCATGAGAAGTGCAGGATTTTGTTTGCTTGTCACAGAGCATGTATGCAGAGCATTTAAACAAATTGAAAGTTTAGGAAGACAAAATAAAAATCCTATTAGAAGTATCTGTCCACTGCCTGTATTGTTTAAAACAAACATATGTCCATCAAATCCCTGTTGGTTAGTTTCACTTTCTTACTTTACCGTCTTTACTTTCTTTTTTTATTATTATACCCTTATATCAAAGTGCTCTCTTAAAGTTGATGTATGGTCCTTATTTTTCCAAAATTGACTCAACTTTGTAGCAGTATTTGTTATTGTGATTTACTTTAATGTTTAGATTATATTATCCAGCTCCTAAAATGGAAAAATGTCAAGATATGAATGTTTAATATAGAAGAAATGTCAGCATTTATCTTTCATTAGATAGGATTACAGTATTTTAATTGACACATATTTGCAAAAAAATCTCTAATAATATCTTATTATATTTTATTCTGGTCCAATGGCCAGACCCCAGCTCTGGATATTATGTGACTACTCTATTCACTTTCCTTAATAAATACCGTCGTATTGAATACAAATTCATCCATTTTGCAGAAAAACATCCCTCTAGGTGTTTAACCAGTATCCCTTGGGGTCAAGGACAGAAAATCAAAATAAAACCTCTAAAATAAAATTTAAATCCAAAGCTTCTGTCTTCACTTTTATGTTTGGTGCTGCTGTAAATGTTGTAAAAATGGCATTTGAACAGTAACATACTGTACTTGAGGTTGTGTTGTATTGGGACAAGTCAAATGTTAAAAGTGTGCTGCTACAGGATTGCAGCGCTCAGGTGCCAGCAACCACACGTTAGTTATTGCTTTATTAATTTGTCAACCAACGGTTGGAATTAATACCTATCAACAAGTTCAATAATTTGCTGTACTTACTTTGTTACTTTACTTTACTATGTTTTCAGTCATTTGACTCTTATCTGTTTAGTGCCATTATTTCAAAGGTGTAAAAACAAGTTGTTCCAGACCACATGATAAACCTTCTGCATGTGTCTTTGTGTTTGGTCCAGGTTGCTCCCGACTGAGTCGACAGGTGGCCTTTCCAACAACAGGCAGGAGAAGGAGAGTAACACCCAGCCTCCTCCCACCCAGCTCTACAGCTGCTATGACCTGGATGACATGGATGTTGCTTGGCTGGAGCTGGTCAACCACGAGTTCAGACAGATGGGTGAGTGCATATTGACTCGCTGCCTAATTTGATAATAAAAGCCACAAAACATTTTGACATCAACAACAGAAAAAAATACAAATGTGAAATAGTTCCCAAAGGCATCCAACATGGTTGTAAGCGACCAACACAGGGTGGATTTCAGCCAACTGAATACTGTGTGTACAAAACGTTATCTTTTAGTTCCACGTCCTTTTTTCCGGTTTTCAACACCTTCCAATTTACAGGCACAAAACCTGTATTAGATATGTTCCATCAAACATCAATTTTTACAGCTGTTTATTTGAAATTTACCTCCAAGTCACATTTTAAAAAGTCTAAAATGCTCTTAAAATTTGGTTTCTGAAAACTGCAGATGCTCTACATATACTGTAATTGTACACTGTTCCTTTTCTTCTACAGTAACTATCACTCTTTATCAACCCTTCTATGCTATATCCTCCATTTTGCCATGGTGACAGCTGCTGACCCCGAGCATCTCTCCTATCTTCACCATTTTATTTGATATCTGATCGGCTCCTTTCAGATAAAGGGTCGTAATGGTGTTTAGAAATCCCAGCTGGGGTATCAGGCTTTTATTTCTAGGACATATTATCCTTAAATCAAACACAAACACATACGCACGTATGACATACACGCACACACACACAGGCTCTTGCTGTAGCAGAAGTGTGTTGTTTCCAATACCCTACAATACGAGACCAAACAGACGGTTGATTGGTTCTGCTGGGCAAGGCTGTACGGCTCTGGACTCATGATGGGATAATTTAGCATTTTCAATCTCAGTCCTCCACTTCTGTTGAGACTGGATGTGCTGTCATTTTGGTTATTTACAGTAAACACTTTTTAAGTTGGTTTCAGAGATGGGGTTATTTTGATTTTCAGATAATTCCTTTTAGAGGAAATTTGATTTCCTGCAGAAAACTCACAAAACTGCAGCAGCACAAACACTGGAGAGCGCAGAGAGAGTAGTAGTAGTAGTAGTAATAGTAGTAGTAGTAGAGAAAACACTTGGTATTGCATGTCAGCCTTCTGCATTGTATTTAATTCAGTAAGTTTAATACTGTAGGATTAGACAAGTACATGAACGTACTGGAAAAGTAAAGAATTACTACTACTAAGAAATACTATATTTTGTGTGTGTGTGTGTTGTGTCACTTTCTGACAGATAAGTGCACTCATGATCACATACACACAATGATAAATGTGCATCTGCATGTGCGCACAGCTGTCATATGTAGAAACACTGAAACCCATAAATAACTGTAAAGCATACACTGAAAGTACATACAGTCTCAAATATTTGTGAACGTGGTGTTGCTTCCCTCTCTGTGTTCAGTTCATGGTGTAAATGTCACAGGAGGTTAATATCTAACTATACAATTCAAAAACAGCTTCTAAATCTACAACATTTACAATCACACAAGTCTTTCATGCTAAAGTGTTTTTGAAAGTAGACCTGTTTTCAACCTTAGCTGCAGGTGTTCAGGTTTCTTTTTCAAAATCATTTGGAAGTATAATAGTGTTTTGGTTGGATTTGTCTTAGCTCTACTGCTTTATGTGAAACTGCAGCTCAGGTTGTACATTATCCATGTTGGCAACAAAATGCTCCAGAATCAGTCAATTAAGTTGTTTCTTTTAAATTTATTTCTGGATGGGAAGGGATAGAGTGACATAAATAATAAATAGAGACACGCGATGCTCATCTCCACTCAAACCAAAAAAACTCCCAACTGAGTGCCACATCTGTCAAAAAAAAAAGCATTCTTTATTTAAAGCCTGTATTACAGTATTCCAAATACAGTCCGCAAGTAACATCAGCTAAACTTTATTTGTTTTTGAATAGTTAACAAGTTAATCATCTTTATTTCAGAAAAAAGCTACCTTTCCACACCAGATTTAATGCCTTGCTGTTACCCATTTTGTAGAATTATTGTAATGTTGTTGCATATAATGAGATAATAGTATTCCACATCTGTTTGCCACCATCCTGGAAACCAGACTGCTCACTTTCCTGGTACCTCAAATACTTTATTTTTTATAAGGAAGAAAGCTTGCATTCACCAGTTAAATCAGTTTTCATCAACTATTAAGCAGCCTTAGAGCAAGACATTACTTTGAGATGCAAATCGAGCAGGAATATGAATGCCAATGCCGACACATATTGGCACAGTGAGCTGAGCTTTTGCCAAGAAGGGCTTAATGACAAATTTCGTCGTTTTTTAGCTTTGATAGCATGTAGTGTTTCTTTGCTTTTCTCTGGTTAGCAAGCGTCAACTGCAATACTTCCACATCCTGCAGTTCAATTCCAGCACATTTTATCCTAAACCGGCTCAAAGAAAACAGAAAGCGACCGGTCTGAGGTGCACATGTAAAGGAAAGCTGTGAGCATTTCTAATTAAATTGTAAGACAATGTGTTTTGGCCAAAATATCTGGAATTTGTTAAATTGGCTTACTCATTGTTTTTCCCATGAGCAGCTTCCCATTATTGTTATCCTTGTTGATAACAAGTACTAAGTGTTGACCCTGCTACTGCATATTTAGTTTTAATTGCCTCGTACATTTTCAGTCATTTCCTAAGTATTCATCTCTGCTATCAGCGGCCATGTCTTAACATCTGCCTCCAACACTTTTAAACGTTTTACTTTCTGTCCTCTTGTCAACAGCACTACCAGAGCTGGACGAGCTGACGATGGAGTGTGTTTTGGTCGAGCTGGAGAGCGTGTGCGAGGAGAAGATGCGGCAGGCCATTGAGACAGAAGAAGGCCTGGGCATCGAGTACGACGAGGACGTAGTGTGTGACGTCTGCCGCTCGCCAGAGGGAGAGGACAGCAACGAGATGGTCTTCTGTGACAAATGCAACGTTTGCGTTCATCAGGTCAGGAATGAAGGGATTAAATGGTTTATCTCTCTGGTCAAACATATGTGTCTTCAAGTATCACTTATCCTTCTGCCTTTTTAAGTCTCCGCGCCGGCGAGAGGCATTATGTTTTTGGGTTGTCCATCTGTCCCTCCATCCATCCCATTCCTTGAACACAATATCTCTGGAACATCTTGAGGGAAGTTCTTTAAATTTAAAGTAAAAAAAAAAAAGGTTTTGGTGTTCAAAAGTCAGTGTCAGAGTGACCTCACCATGGATGTTTTTGGCCATTACTCAAGAATACATACTCATGACAAAATAGGGAATAATATCTCAGACCCTCTGTCAGACTCAGAGCCGTGTTTTGGTCTCTGGTGTCTGAATGACACAAAGTTTAGGGAAGTGGATGTATGCTTCTCTACATCAAAGGTGGAAAACCAAAACTACAACAAGAAATACATGGAGCACAAATGCGACACATCTGCCGCAGCATGTCCACAGCAGAGCGTGTCCATTAGAAACCTGAAGCTGCACAGACCCCTGAAGCCGCGCTGCTCATCTCTATTTTTTTTACAGGGAGAGTGGACACAAAAGCGACGCATGGGTCTGAGCTCTGTGTGCTCGAGTCTGAACCATAGACTGGCCCAGAGGCTACAAACAGCAAAGAAACTATTTCTATAGGCTAGATTATTTTTAAGACCTATGTCTATTTGAATAGGCTATATGCATTATGTGCAAAGTCAAAGCACAACAAAATAAGGCAGCTTATGATTTGGGGGGTTTACATATGCTATTGTGTGGTTTCATATTTGTCAGTCAACTTTTTAAAATATATTCGGCTTAAGCCCCGGGAAAATCGGCTTCTGCATCGGACAGCAAGAATCAAGTACAGGCACATTAGCTTCAAATAAGCCAAACTACAAAGACTTCACATGTAAACATCCTCCCTCTCTCTCCCACTTTTCCTGTCTTTCATCAGCTGTTCTAGATAAAGGGAAAATCCCCCCAAAAATATCTTTAAAACCAAAACAAATGTCTAATAAAAGGACGAAGTGATGACATTTTATATCAAAAAATGTTAAAGGTCAACTTCCCTGTGATATTATGATGTCCTGCAAAGATCTAACTAATAAATACACTAACTCAGGATTAGAAGGATTGTGACCATATTTCAAATTTAATCGGTTACTGAATTGGTAGTTTATATCTGCGACGTTCCACTTTCGGGATTGCTCTCATTCTGCCGGAAATTTTGCAACATGTCACTCTTTTTGGATATCTGTTTTTGGATGTCCTGTTATCTTCTCCTTTGAATGTGTTGTAATTTTAAACTGTGGTTGATTTATGAGGACTACGGTAAACAGCTCCTCAGATCTCTATGGGTAAATTCAGACAGCTAGCTAGACTATCTGTCCAATCTGAGTGTTCTGTTGCACAGCTAAAACAACTTTTGAATGTAGACATGTTACACCAAAGCAAGTTCCTTCCAGAGGCTATTTTGCAGCAGCATGTTGGCTCCGCTCAGCACAGCAATACCCAAGACAATTGTGATTGGTTTAAAGAAATACCAATAAACTAGAGCACGTTTTTCTCCCATCCCAGATTGCTGTGAGGACTCGCCAGACCCTCCTCCTTAGTGCTTATACTTATACTACTCTACTTATACTTATACTCATCGTGGGCCCACCTTAAAACTGTGCTGGTTGTATAAATCTTCTGTGCTGCTGGGTTGAACATGCGTGTGAAGTATCCTGTTTTAGAATTTGTAGCTTCTTTACTGCAACATACATATTTGAAACTTTATCTAGTGTCACCAAAAGCTTTTTTGGTTTTGCATATATTGAGCTTCTGGTGATTGTTGTTGCACCATGTGCTTCACTATATTATATGAGTCTGGAGACCTGGATGCAACTGCAACTTGACTGGTTGGCAGAAGCAAACAAACTCGAGGCGGTAATTATAATTTACAAAACTTATTTTTCACAAAATAAGAAAGTCCCTCTAGAAAGAAAAAAACTGTTAAATGCTGAAAGCCTAAATGGGAAATAAAAATAAAGGTTGTTCAAACACAAGGTTTGGCTGTTTACCTCAGAGCTGCCTTCCATATTTTACTCATATTTTACTCCCTCTGACATCATTTATCGTCGACATGAAAGTACACATACAAAAGCAATTTCACAAATGGTACCTTTGACAACCGGAGGCTTTAGGGGGCTCTGTGTTTGTTACACAGTGACACAGTGTTAATTGTTCTGTCGGCCCTGTTGGCACTAACCTTCAGTGTCATCAGACTGTCTCTGTTTTTCTGCTGTTATTTCTTTTTAAGATAATTTTTTGAGGCATTTTAGGCTTTTATTTTGAAAGGACAGCTGAAGACATGAAAGAGGAGAGAGATTGGGAACGACATGGGTGTGCTGCGTCAAGGAGTAGGCCTCTAGAGATGGGCGCGTTATTACACTTGATGTAAATAGTTACCTCCAAAAAATGGAAATATTTCATCTCATGCATGTACTTGCTTTAGTCCACCAATTATGACTTAATTAAGCAAAAACATAAATACTACCTAATGCATCAGGACTTGTTAAATACCTTTTTGATACAAACAATTTTGGGACCACTTTATCAAAACACTGTTCTATAGCTCCACTCCTGTTTTGTACTTAGTTAGAATAGGTAAATGTCATATATTGTGGTGTCATGGAAACACAATTTAACAAGCAGTTAAATAAACTGGTGCTCCCAGGGAGTATTGAGTAATATTGTTGCTTTTATACAGTGAACGCATTAAGCACTGACTTACTTCTTTAGTAAGGCTGTCTTGTCTTTCTCACCTTCAGCAGGTAAAACACAAACAGGCCCGGCTCAGTGAAGCATTTGGTTTGATCAATACGTGTTTGATTTGCTTTAAATGAAGATAGTCTTTGATGTCTTATTTTTTTTCCTCTTGTCAGTGTGAAGTTAGTTTTTGTACTTTTCTATTGTTTTTATAACAGATGATGTATTCTAGCTTGTCAGTCATTTATGTGGTGTGTCCTCCTTTCTGTAGAGTAAGGTGAGTGATGGTATACTGACACCTGGCGTGAATGTAGCATCAACGTGTCCTGAAATTATGTTTAGCAGATGCCCAGAGGTTTTAGGGCTTAGAATTTAATTTGAGCCTTAACTGAAGACGTTTGGTTTGACTCGTTATAAACCAGATTTGATAGATCTGATAAAGAAGTCATAGTCATGGAGTAGAAAGGAGCTAAGAATGATTCACTCCCAGTGGAGTCACTTTCAGACACTTAATCATATCTGACAATAGAATCATTCTCTGTTTCTGACCCTTGGCACTGGAACTTATCAAATAGAAATCAGTGCACTATTATGGTGGCATGACTAACTTTCAGCCCAATGTGTTAGCAGAAGGGGAAATAGGTGGAGCGCTGAAGATGTAATTCCGGTTGAAATAAATGTTTTTGTTGGGGACAATATGTGGAGGAATTGTTAAAAGAGACCATGTTTTGTGTGTGTGTGTGTGTGTTATGGGAGCAGCAGGGAGCATAACCTTTCAAAGAGATATAAGATGAGGCATAAAGGTAAAATTAGGAGTATTTTGCCATGTGTAAAAAGCAAGTCTGTTGAGAATGTTTATTGTAGCCGACATGGAAGATAAAGTCACGGGTGAGGGGGTGCTTGACCCTAGCACCAGGAAAGCAAACAGTCGCTGCTGAGTTCTTCTTAAAGCAAATGTTTTAACAGCGGTGATGTTGTGTTTTGTTTAGGGTCCTTGCCACCATGAGACAAATCAGCATTGCAAATTGAACATGTTGCTCGACTTGAATCGCCCTCTTTTGACTGAAAGTACATTAAGGATTTCACAAATTTCAGTATGACACGTTAGACTATAAACTGTCTAAATCAGACCATGACACACCTACGCAACACCTTCCCGTAATCAACGGCAGCGTCATTACGTTGACCAGCGTAGTGCATACGTAGGGTTCGGTGTTCTGTCAAAGGCCAATATTCAGCAGAGGCCGAATCCCAGATTTAAACATAAAAAAAGTACTTTTTTCTCATTTTAAATCAATTTTTGTTATGTTGTTCAGCAAGAGTTCATGAGAGCCTGCATGCCAAGAAGTCGCAGATGTTTGCTACGTGCTTTTCTCTGAAAGCTAGAAATCCAAATCTCAGATAACTAAAATCCTTCAATCAGTTAAAAGATTAAGTTTAAAACAAGCAGGGTCTAATAGGTGAATCATAAAAATGTGACCTAAAACCACAAAAAAGGTTGATTTATGGGAGCCTTTCTGGCAGGCAACTACAATGCTGACTTACTTCTGGGCTTGTCAATAATGTTTTGTCTCTTTCACATTATCACCTCTTTTAACTTTTCTTTCTCTTTCTCCGTGTCACAGGCGTGTTATGGCATCCTGAAGGTACCCCAGGGGAACTGGCTGTGTCGGACCTGCGCTCTAGGCGTCCAACCCAAATGTCTGCTCTGCCCTAAGAGAGGGGGGGGCCCTCAAACCCACCCGCAGTGGAACCAAGTGGGTCCACGTCAGCTGTGCCTTATGGATCCCTGAGGTGAGACCCAAAGAGGGGCACTGAGGTCAACATAGCCAAATGATCCAAATATAGTACAGTGTAGATAAAGATAAAGCCGGTGTGCGCCATTGTGACGCCAAAATGATCTTGCCGGGGCGCAAGCAGAGGTCGCGCAACACATTTTTTTTGTTTCAGCAGCAACAAAGCGGAAACAGGAAGCTGACCAAGTTCCTGGGCAAACAGATGCCAGGACTCTCAGAGTAACTGCAAGTCTCTCTTGTAAACTTACTGGGTTAAGATGAGTTCTTTTGTGAATGAAAAGGCTTGATCCGACAAAGTGGGTAATCGAATCAAATTAAAGCATAGACGTCAATGCTGCTGCAAGTTCTGCCATCGTTCATGTTTTTCTTCTAGTCCGTAGAAAGAGCAAAGCCGGTAGCCTTTCCTCAATAGTGCTACCTCTGTTTAGGAGAAGACTGCAACTAATGGTAACTTAAGGTAGTTGTTTTCTACATTTCCTATACCTGGTACAGGACTTGATTCTTCTAATCAAAGTTAGGCCTATCTGTATATTGTGTATATGATCCCAGTCATACACCATACTCATGAATCTAGTCGTGTGGTTGCACCTAATGCCACCGTTAATGCAGAAATTGGCATCTGTGCCTCCTCTTTTACACATGAGTGTTAAATATTGCTGCACAGTGGCTCTGAAGAGTGAGTGAGTGTGTTTTTTCACATTTGCCCTAGTGCATACAGCTGTAGTCAATGTCAAAATTAGTGTGAAAAACTACCTTTCCTATGTCGGTTCAGTGGAGTCAGCGACTGCATAAATATGAAGAAACAAACTACTGAATGTCTGCCGTGTTGAATGTGTGTTAAAACAAGTATGGTGCTTTTGGATGAGGTGTCTACACCATAAAAGAAGGAAAAAGAAAACCACCTGAAAGACTGTGGTGTTTGACATGCTTTTTGACATCTGTACTTGTGTTTTTCTCATCCTCATCCCAAATGGCATCTAATGCACACTCTTATAGGTACAGTGTTTTTCTCTTCCACTATTTGCATCGACAGAAACATGGGGGATAAAAATCAGTCCTCATTTTGTGAAAAAGAAAATGCATTACAAAGACCATAATGTTAGAAAATACCCATTTGATGTTGTTAACCCTGACTGCTAAAGACTCATAGTAGCTTCAGCCATATGTACGATGTACACTACATATGGCATGTGAATGAAAAAAATCCCAAACAGGATTTATGGGAAATGTGTCACAGATTTTGAGAAACCCTTGCATCTTAGTTTTTTCCTTTTGGCTTTTCTTGTTAACAGTAAATGCTTTGACTACTTCATGTAGCTTTTTCAGTCAGTGTCTCAGTCGTATCAGTCTGCAGATAATTCATTCATTCATAAGAACCCTGTTCGTCAAGCATGTAGCCAAGCAGCCGCTCATTTACACTTGATGTGTCTGATGATACCTTTTGGAAATGTCTCATCAAAAAGCTTTAAATGGACATAAAGCAGTCACTTATTTCATATGGATGTTGCTTTATGCCTTGCACACACCTTTAAATTGTTAAGGCAGTCAGTCATGTGTCTTCAGCCTATTCAGGAACACACTCCACCAGCAGAGTGACTTTTGGCAGTTTAAACCTTTTACTTCTAATTACCTTCTGTCACCCTTGATTGGGCTAATTGTTTTCGTTGCTCCGTTCGCTTTTGTTTTCTCTTCCTACCGTGGAGGGAGAAAAAAGAAATTTGCATGTCTGTGCGTCTTGCACGCGTCCTCGCTTAGATGTTTGTGTGTTCTTGCATGTGCTAAAGAGGTTTTCATAGCAGACGTCTACACAAATAAACACACACACAAACGCAACACACATCAAAAAACTGGCTATTAGATTTCTGCTGAATTTGATGGTAGTGGAAATTTCCAAAAAAGAGGTTCTGTGTGTGAGAGTGACATTCATAGAGAGGACTGGATCAGGTGTGTGTGTGTGTGTGTGTGTGTGTGTGTTTGTGCGCGTGTTTGTGTACATAAACACACCACCCAGCCTTCAAACGATACAGCTCCCCTGCTGTGCTGTGAGTATAGCTGCCCTCTGCCTTCAACCCCTAGAGAGAGGTCCCTCTTTAAACGGCTTTCCACAACACACACGCACGCACACACACGCAGATGCAGAGCCTCTCTCTTAAAATGCCTTCATTTAACACTGTAATTTCCACCCATTTCCACTGAATTGATTAAACAAAATATTCAGTTTTTTATGTCTGAATCAAACCTGAGCCTGATGCAGTTAATGTTAGCTAAAGCACTGAGTTTGTGTTACCCTGTCACACACAATTGTTATTACTATGATTACAGCTTGCCTGTATACCTATCCGTTCATGTAATCCTAGCACAAAAAAAATCATCATTTTTATTTATTTTTACTCTATATTTTCATGAAAAAGAACTCAATGCCCAATGGAAATATAGGCAGAACCCAATCTGAATCCTAACATCATTTGCAAAAATGTGTCCGAACCCACACACACCCTCACTGATACACACACACACACACACACACACACGCACACACACGCACGCACACACAGAGAGAAAGAAAACTGCAGCCCTGAATTTTTTGAGTATAAACAAACCAACATAAGAGGAGAAGGTGGAAGAATTGTGTAAAGTGCAACGTGTGTGTGTGTGTGTGTGTGTGTGTGTGTGTGTGTGTGTAATCAATTAACTACAGCATTCAAAAAGTGAAAATCCTTTTACCATTGATTAGGTTGCACATCGACTAAAAGAAGCGAACATTGACAGTGACAGCTGAGGCATCACTGTCTGAACTGCACTTTCTATTGACATTCTCAATGGAGTAAAGTCATTTACCCTGACTCTGATCGTTTGTCCTGTACAAAATACATCAATAGGAAGAGAAAGAACCAAGTGTGTTTGTTTTGTGGACAAGCAGACGAGAGTAGGAAAATAAAATAGATAGCTATAAGGACAAGTGGAGGAAGAGAGGGAGGGGCAACTAGCAGCTTGTTAATGCAAGCGTGAAGGACAAGGAAAGAGGGCAATGCCACAAATATGAGAATAAGTGAATGTGAAAGAGGTGGAAAGTTTTTTTTTTTTTTTTTTAAAGAAGCAGACAGCGGAGGAAGGAAGGAAGGAAGAAATGGCACTTTGGTGATGAGTGCTCTCCACTCTATTCTGCATGGCTGGTTGGCACAGGTCAATGACTTTTTGGTTGTATTTGGTGGAGAAGAGTTTCAGGCCAAAGCTGTTCTGAATAGACCTCTCAGAGAAAGTGAGTCACACTGAGCTTTACAATCATGTTTTCCAAGGAGCACAGGTGTCCCTGCTCAGGGTCCAAAGACAGACTTTCGAGATCTTGGCTTTTGAAATTGGAAGACACTGGAAAAAAATGATCATTCAAGCTACAATAAGTTGGTTATTATCGTTCCGTTTGGTGGAGATTTAATCATTTCAAGTGATCAATATCAAGTGAGGAGCAAAGTTAATCCAGAGATTTTGTTCTGAATAAAAAGATGGGTCATGATCTCCAGCTGTTGTCATATCTGTATTAATGAAACTGTCCTACAAGGCATCAATCACATTTGCCAATTTCTGTTTGGTCTATTAATCATTTAGTCTACAAAATTTTGAAAGTACCCGCCACACGATGTCTTCAAAAGACTTGTTTTGTCTGACCAACAGTCCAAAATCCCATATTCAGTCTACATTTTTATTTTTGATACAAAGCCGAGAAAAGCAGCACATCCTCACATTTTAGAAGCTGGAACCAAAATATGTTTGGCATTTTGGTTAATAAATGAGTCAAATAAAAAGTTCTGTCAGTGGCCTCATCAGTTAATCAACTTATCATTTCAGCAAAATTATTAAGATTAAACTGTTATATGATAATGATGATTAACAAATACGATTTATCTCCACACAATGTTGATTGTTTGATTATTTATCACATTTGGTGCTTTGAATATGTGTATTTCTGTATCCCTATAGGTGAGTATAGGCTGTCCAGAGAAGATGGAGCCCATTACCAAGGTGTCCCACATCCCCGCCAGCCGCTGGGCTCTGTCCTGCAGCCTGTGTCGAGAACACACAGGAACCTGCATACAGGTACATCAGATAAACACTTATCACTGCGATCGCCGTGCCTTATGTTGTTAATAACAACATGTTATGAAGTGATCCCAGTGAATTAAGTGTTTGCCTCAGGTTTTTCTTTTCTAGTCATGCCCAAAACCTTACCTCAAACCCATTTAGCAGCCACTTTTCATTTCAACAGTTCAAAAATAATTGTCTAAATCTTGATATTGTTACAATTTTCTTCTGTGGAGAAACAATGTAGTAATTACTTTGAGGAAAATAAGTATTTGAACACCCTGCTATTTTGCAAGTTCTCCCACTTAGAAATCATGGAGGGGTTTGAAATTATCATCGTAGGTGCATGTCCACTGTGAGAGACATAATCTAAAAAAAGAAATCCAGAAATCACAATGTATGATTTTTTTTAACTATTTATTTGTATGATACAGCTGCAAATAAGTATTTGAACACCTGAGAAAATCAATGTTAATATTTGGTACAGTAGCCTTTGTTTGCAATTACAGAGGTCAAATGTTTCTTGTAGTTTTTCACCAGGTTTGCACACACTGCAGAAGGGATTTTGGCCCACTCCTCCACACAGATCTTCTCTAGATCAGTCAGGTTTCTGGGCTGTCGCTGAGAAACACGGAGTTTGAGCTCCCTCCAAAGATTCTCTATTGGGTTTAGGTCTGGAGACTGGCTAGGCCACGCCAGAACCTTGATATGCTTCTTACAGAGCCACTCCTTGGTTATCCTGGCTGTGTGCTTCGGGTCATTGTCATGTTGGAAGACCCAGCCTCGACCCATCTTCAATGCTCTAACTGAGGGAAGGAGGTTGTTCCCCAAAATCTCACAATACATGGCCCCGGTCATCCTCTCCTTAATACAGTGCAGTCGCCCTGTCCCATGTGCAGAAAAACACCCCCAAAGCATGATGCTACCACCCCCATGCTTCACAGTAGGGATGGTGTTCTTGGGATGGTACTCATCATTCTTCTTCCTCCAAACACGGTTAGTGGAATTATGACCAAAGAGTTCTATTTTGGTCTCATCTGACCACATGACTTTCTCCCATGACTCCTCTGGATCATCCAAATGGTCATTGACGAACTTAAGACGGGCCTTGACATGTGCTGGTTTAAGCAGGGGAACCTTCCGTGCCATGCATGATTTCAAACCATGACGTCTTAGTGTATTACCAACAGTAACCTTGGAAACGGTGGTCCCAGCTCTTTTCAGGTCATTGACCAGCTCCTCCCGTGTAGTTCTGGGCTGATTTCTCACCTTTCTTAGGATCATTGAGACCCCACGAGGTGAGATCTTGCATGGAGCCCCAGTCCGAGGGAGATTGACAGTCATGTTTAGCTTCTTCCATTTTCTAATGATTGCTCCAACAGTGGACCTTTTTTCACCAAGCTGCTTGGCAATTTCCCCCCGTAGCCCTTTCCAGCCTTGTGGAGGTGTACAATTTTGTCTCTAGTGTCTTTGGACAGCTCTTTGGTCTTGGCCATGTTAGTAGTTTGATTCTTACTGCTTTTTAAGTGGGAGAGCTTGCAAAATAGCAGGGTGTTCAAATACTTATTTTCCTCACTGTACATTATTTGTTTCTGTACTCTGCTTTTCATGCATGTTGGGCATGCTATTGTCATGACAGCTATTGGAGCCAGACAGATGAGCTTCATGTCATTCCTCCTCTTCATCCTGTTTCCTATTTTTTATTTATATTTTTTTTATTTAACCTTGATTTAACCAGGAAGACCATTGATATAAAAATCTCTTTAACAAAGGAGGCCTGGCTCAGATAGCACACCAGTTACAGTTTAAATAGAAATTAAACACAACAGACAGGAAATAAAATCACACAAGAAAGAGACTATAACGAGCCCAAATAAAGACGTCTTCATCTTCCTCCTATTTCAATCCTCACGGCATGTGCACGCACACTGTTCATTATCTGGAGGTGGCGTTGGAATGAAAACAAGCCTGACGAAAATTGGTAAGTTTTAATTGTGTGTCAAATTCAATATTAAAGTTTAACTTTTGGAGTTTATCCTTACAAACAGATACAATAGATGGGACCTTCATTCGGGAAATAAAGCCTTACAGGCACACTCATGCAAATTAGTATACATAATCACAGCAAAACTCTTGCAGAATTGTTTTTTAAGTTTAAACTCAGCAGACCCACACTCTCACATAAAATGTCTCTCAACAAAACAGATCATCATAGTTCTTAGCCTACCGTTTGCCACAGGTGGATCTGTTTGAACCCTGCAACACTTTTACATGCTGCTGAATATGCAAACAAAACCCCCAACTGACACGTTACCACTAACACACTTTACAGCTATTAGCTTGCCGACCATTCAGCTTTAAAAGTGCCCTTAAGGTGAACTGGATGCCTAAAGTCCTACGCTCTTTGTATATGCATGTGTGCTGGAAGTATACAACCATGTGTACCAGAGGTGTCAAGAAAGTACAAATACTTTGTTACCTTACTTAAGTAGAAATTTTGGGTATCTATACTTTATTGGAGTAATTATTTTACAGCAGACTTTTTATTTCTACTCCTTACATTTTCACGCAATTATCTGTACTTTCTACTCCTTACATTTTATCCTTTACATTGATAACATCCCTCTGAAGTTTGACTTTTTGCACCATTACAGTACTTGTAGGCAACTATTCATCATATCTTCCGTGCCATGAAACGCATGCTAATGCTCAGTAGTACACACATATCGTTTTTTAATGTATTTGCATTGTACTAAAATGCATTCATTTTCTATGGGCATAAATGCGACTGAAACAGGTACATCCCAGATTTTTCTACATTAACATTTTATTATAACATTATAGTCATTATTGCCTTTAGAAAAAAAACAATTGTGTGTGTGTGTGTGTGGGGGGGTAGTCCACTATAGGCCCCTGTGGCATGTCTAAGATTTTGTCCTTAATGGCATTTTTTCCCCCTTACATTACTTTTAATTTTATACTTTAACTAGTTTTGAAACGTTACACTTTTACAAAAGCTTGAGTTGATACTTTAACTCCTACAGAAGTCATTTTAAACCCTAGTTACCCTATACTTTTACCTGGGCATTGAATGTGAATACTTTTGACACCTCTGGTAGAGATGCAGCTTTACACCATGCACCATGAGCAGGAGGACTGCTGTGTAGGCTCTTAATTTAGGTAAAGGAATGAGATAGCAAATTTTCTGTCTTGAAAGGATTAGGCACAGGAGAGTCTGAGAGATGATGATAATAGTAATATGTTGTCAGTCTTGATTTTCTTTGGATTTCCCCAGAAATCTTGTATTTTTAATGCACAGTAGGACAAACAGCTAAAACTAGATTAGAGTTATTTCCTTTGAAAGTGTAATATTCAAACACATTACTGCAGGTCTTTGCTTTGTATTTTTTTTGTAATTTGGTGATAACAAACTTTTGTTTTGTCTAATGACACCTTGCTGTATCCCTTTTTTTGTGTTGACGGTTCTTTCCATAATGATAATGATTTGTTAACAACTTGTATTATTTGGCAAGAAGTTCTCCCAGTGTAATGTGACTCCTAATAAGCTGGAAAGGTCAACCAGTCAGGCCTGTACCGTATGTGTTAAAGCTCAGAGTCAGTGACAGGAAGACACACTAATATATATACTAATATATAATAAGAACGTTCTTTTGCTTCATGGTTAGTTCGTCGACTTTCCATACTTCAGAGGAACTTGACAGCTATTTAGATTTAAACACCTGTAGCCATGCTAGAGGTATAGCAGGTGAAAACATAATAAACAATACTGTAGCTTAAACTACAGTTATTAGGCTACAAACTCTTGCTGTGCAGCCAGACATTGTTCAAACACACAACACTTCTTTTAAACTCTATTGTAGATCATAAAGTTTTCAAAGATACCAAATACACTCACCGGCCACTTTATTAGGTACCCCATGCTAGTAACGGGTTGGACCCCCTTTTGCCTTCAGAACTGCCTCAATTCTTCGTGGCATAGATTCAACAAGGTGCTGGAAGCATTCCTCAGGGAGTTTGGTCCATATTGACATGATGGCATCACACAGTTGCCGCAGATTTGTCGGCTGCACATCCATGATGCGAATCTCCCCGTTCCACCACATCCCAAAGATGCTCTATTGGATTGAGATCTGGTGACTGTGGAGGCCATTTGAGTACAGCGAACTCATTGTCATGTTCAAGAAACCAGTCTGAGATGATTCCAGCTTTATGACATGGCGCATTATCCTGCTGAAAGTAGCCATCAGAAGTTGGGTACATTGTGGTCATAAAGGGATGGACATGGTCAGCAACAATACTCAGGTAGGCTGTGGCGTTGCAACAATGGTCAATTGGTACCAAGGGGCCCAAAGAGTGCCAAGAAAATATTCCCCACACCATGACACCACCACCACCAGCCTGACCCGTTGATACAAGGCAGGATGGATCCATGCTTTCATGTTGTAGACGCCAAATTCTGACCCTACCATCCGAACGTCGCAGCAGAAATCGAGACTCATCAGACCAGGCAACGTTTTTCCAATCTTCTATTGTCCAATTTCGATGAGCTTGTGCAAATTGTAGCCTCACTTTCCTGTTCTTAGCTGAAAGGAGTGGCACCCGGTGTGGTCTTCTGCTGCTGTAGCCCATCTGCCTCAAAGTTCGACGTACTGTGCGTTCAGAGATGCTCTTCTGCCCACCTTGGTTGTAACGGTTGGTAATTTGAGTCACTGTTGCCCTTCTATCAGCTCGAACCAGTCTGGCCATTCTCCTCTGACCTCTGGCATCAACAAGGCATTTCCGCCCACAGAACTGCCGCTCACTGGATGTTTTTTCCTTTTTCGGACCATTCTCTGTAAACCCTAGAGATGGTTGTGCGTGAAAATCCCAGTAGATTAGCAGTTTCTGAAATACTCAGACCAGCCCTTCTGGCACCAACAATCATGCCACGTTCAAAGTCACGCAAATCACCTTTCTTCCCCATACTGATGCTCGGTTTGAACTGCAGGAGATTGTCTTGACCATGTCTACATGCCTAAATGCACTGAGTTGCCGCCATGTGATTGGCTGCTTAGAAATTAAGTGTTAACGAGCAGTTGGACAGGTGTACCTAATAAAGTGGCCGGTGAGTGTAGGTTTCCAGTACATTTTGAGGAAAATGTGTTTAAAATTAAGCACAACACATTTGAAATATATCCTTTTGATAAAAGGGTGCACCACATGACTTCCTGTGTTTAAACATGTCATAAAATGTAAACGTGATATAGCTTCAGTGAAAAGCTTCAACAAGATGACAATACACATGTAATATGTTCATACAGAGTGGAATAAGATGGTTTTAACAATCATGAAAAGATTGAACAAAAGGGGAAATCTGGACGTTAATCTTCACATTGCAGACTGCTGCTTTCATGACTTAGCTTAGATGATCGCACTACAGCCTCATCAGGAGTTCTCCACTTGACGGGGTTAGAAATGAGAAAATAGGCAGAGATTCTTTGGACAAATGTCTCACTCCAAGAAGGCCTGTTAGTTTGAATTTTTAAATTCTGCTAAACAAGATATTTGGAGTAGATAGAGATAGAGTGGAAGTGGGATGATGATGGCACAGTGGATATGACACATGTCTTTGGTGTGGGTTTGATTCCCACTGCGATACATCAACCAATGTGTCCCTGAGTAAGACACTTAACCCCTAGTTGCTCCAGAGGTGTGCAACCTCTGAGATATATATAGCTGTTGTAAGTCACTGTTGATAAAAGCTTCAGCTAAATTACATGTAATGTAAAGATAGAACAGCAGATAGCAGATACATCCGCCTGTTTCCAGTAGTCACCTCTTAATGATCTAGAATTGCTGAACAGATGTGTGTGGGAGGTCTTAGGCGTTGTGTTTTTTTGAGACAAATTAGTTTGGCCTGAGACTCTTTTGTGCTTAACATCAGAGATAATTAAAAATAAATGATGACAAAATTAAAATAGTACTGCAACCTAGCAGTGTAGTAAATCAAGAAAATCAATGTTAAGTCAACAGGGGGTTCTGTCCAATATTTATTAAACCTGTAAGAATTCAACTTAGAAATGCTCTAAAGAACCAACCCAGATGTAAAAAAAGTGTTCTTTGCTTTATGTGAAGAGTTAAATGTATTGCATTTATCAATCAAGTAACTCCTACTTATAGTGAAGTTAAGGCATAAAGCATTTGTGTGTTTGAAATAGGAATGAACACATGAACTTAGTATATTGGCATATGAAAATGATGGTAGTATGGGAAATGTGCTTAATTGGGAGCAAAAGAAAAAAAACCAAGCTGGAGCAAGAGTAGTTTGCTGTTGGTAAGCAAGGCAAGGCAGCTTTATTTGTATAGCAAATTTCAGCAACAAGGCAATTCAAAGTGCTTTACATAATCAGTTAGAAAACAGTTAAAAAATAAAAACAACTTAAAAACAAGAATAAACAGTTAAAATAAAAAATAAAAACAGATAAATCACAAGAATAAAAGTTACAGTGCAGTATAAGAAATTAGACATTAAATAAATGAAAAACCATTTAAAGAAAGGCAACATCAAAAAGAAAGGTCTTCAGCCTTGATTTAAAAGAACTGAGAGAAGCAGCGGATCTACAGTTGTCTGGAAGTCTGTCCCAGATATGAGGAGCATAAAAACTGAATGCTGCTTCCCCCTGTTTAGTTCTGACTCTGGGGACAGAAAGCAGACCTGTCCCAGATGACCTGAAAGGTCTGGTAGGGGGGGTCATAGTGTAGTAGCAGATTAGAAATGTATTTTGGCCCTAAACCATTGAGTGATTTATAAACTAGCAAAAGTACTTTGAAATCAATTCTTTGAGGCACAGAAAGCCAGTGTAAGGACTTCCGAACTGGAGTGATGTGATCCACTCTCTTGGTCTTAGTGAGCACTCGAGCAGCAGCGTTCTGAATCACTACTGTAGGTACTACAGGTACTGTACATTTCTTTTGCGTCCAAAATTTCACTTTTTACAGCATGATTAATATGGACCCATCTCTCTCTTGAGGCCAAATGGAATATGATTAAATCAAATATATAATTAGTATCTTTCTTTAAATAACAAAGGTTGTTATCCACAAACGCCTAAACATACTGACTCAGCATGGGCAGTGATAAAAACATGATTAATAAATACCTACAAGGACTGAGCAGGTGCATTTGAAAAGGCCAGATAAGTATTTTTTTGCAATGACTTGACCCGTACCAACACATCTAGCGTGTGTGTTCTGGACGCTGTGAGACACCAACTAAGGGAGAGCAGCTGCAGCGGCCTTAGCCTAACATTTGGGAAAGTTAAACGGGTCTACATTGTTGACTGTAATTTCACTTTGTAACAAGATGATGTGTAAATAGTGGTGACTTGTGACTATTGGAGCAGGTCTCCTGTTCCTCAATCTCTGACTTTGTTTACTCAGTGATTTGGTGGGTTGAGGACAGTTTTTCTCACTGAAATGTATTTTTAAAGCTACAAGGATCCAAAGTTGACAACATCAAAGTGTACTTGAGAAGAGATAGGAGAGGCATCAAGTTGTACCTATAAAAGAAACAGCCGAGACTTAACGTTAGTAGCCTAGTAAGATTTTTTAAACATGAATCAGCCATCTTGGAGTCTTTCAGTTGTGATATTGCTAATGTGACGTATTTCCCAATGAAACTGAATATGTGGCGAGGGTTTAATTATGAGAGGGATTTAAATCAAATCCCTAACATGTGATCTGTTCACTTAAAAGTGATTGATATGGCACACTGCAGAAGAGTTTGCTTCGTGACACACCTCCCTCCCCCGTGTTGTTAGAAGAGGGAGGGGATGACTAAATTAGACCTCAGACCTGTTGAGGTCGGGTAGAAGGTACCGAATACACCAAGCCAGCACTGAGAAGCTCAGGAGGAGCTTCAATCCTCAGGCCACTAGGATCCTAAATGCCTAAGACAGCTTAACTGCTTAACTTTTATTGTTTTTATGTGTTAAATCAACTAAAAGCTTCAGATTTTCAATGTGATGTTTGTCACTTTTAAGCATTTGTAACAGTTAATTAGGTTTTACTGCTGCTGTATATTTGGCTTTTAAAATGAAATACTTGATGCGGAATGGAGTTAAGCCAAATTGTTTGTGAAAAGGTTAAACAGAAGTTGTTTTCCAGACGGTGGCGTCGGTAAGATCAGACAGGTTTTGATAACCGGGCTCATAAACAACACAGTGATGAGAGTCACCATCCTGCTGAATGCTGAACTCCTCTGAAGAGTATGAGCACCGACCTGCACATACTCACCCACACACACGTTGACAAATGTGCACGTACATGCACAGTGACAACAACAAACAGCCACAAAGGCTCACACACACAAAATCACACCATGCCTGGAGGGACTCTGTGGGAGGCAGCTCTTAGTATGACCTGAAATGGATAGAACTGAGAAACACACACACACACACACACACCCAAGTTACCGATATGTCAGCAGAAATGGGGAAACCATGTTTGTTGTGACTTGGCTTGTCTTTCTGCTTTGCTGCACTTGTATTGGAATCTTGATAACACAAGAAATGGACAAAAAATAGCTGTGCAATAGTGTCTGTGCATGTGTGCTTACATGCACTTGTGTTCTAGAGAGAATGTGAGTGAAGTTGCTCCTAAAAAATAACAAAATGTTTTTTTTTCATCAAGCATTTCATTCTGCTTATTTTTTATTTTTTTTAATGAACCCACAGACATAATTGACACTCAAACGTGATTTATACCTCCCTCTTTCACTTCCCATTCACTACTATATTCTCTCCTGACATAATTCCTGTGTTCCTTTTCTTGTTTGGCTCCCGTACATTCTACCCTGCTTCCTTCTCATCCCTTGTCTGTCCTATACCATCTTCCCATATTGATCTCTTATTCTGTCTTCCGTTAACTGGATTTCCTCTCTTTCTTTCCCTCACAGTGCTGCATGCCCTCCTGTATCGTAGCCTTCCATGTGACGTGCGCCTTTGACCACGGCCTGGAGATGAGGACCCTCCTGGCAGAGAACGACGAGGTGCGCTTCAAGTCTTTCTGTCTAGATCACAGCTGCACCGCCAGCAACAGCAGTGCAACCACCAACAACTTCTCCACTTTGACAAGTGTGAGCATTGGCAGCCACACCACTACGTCATCCACCAGTGGAGCACACGCCACAGCCAGTGGAACACACGCCACAGCCAGACCTGACTGGACTACCAGCGGTGTAAGTTCTGAACTCCGGCTGGACCATCAGCACCAGCCAAACATCTGCAGTGATCAGGAGCAGAAGTCGGTGTTGTACCCAATTTCAGTTTCTGCATCAGAGCGAGCTGAGCGGGACCAGCAGGAGAGAGAGAAAGTGAGCCAGAGGAAACAGAAGCTACAGGAGCTGGAGGATGAGTTTTACCAACTGGTGGACCCCAGGGAGGTAGCCGAAAACTTGGGGCTGCCCTTTTCCCAGGTACGTTAAGCCATGCAATTGAAACAATACAATTTTTTTATATGACAGGATACCATACACTTGTCATTTACTGGAATAGGTACACTTCCATGTGCACCAAAAATACCTTCCTCCTTCAGACAGTGAGTCAGGTCTAAAGATAGCATAAGTAAAAAAGCAGGCAGACAGGGTCGACACACAGCTCTCTCATGAGACGGGTCAGATTAGCAACACTTGTTCATACCAACAGGTAACAAATATGGAAATACCGTGACAGCAATGTAGATAGAGTTACATTTCTGTCCACTAAGAAGCTGAAGCCTCTTGTGATTGGCTGAAGAACATTGCCTGGTCTGACAAAACACAATAAATCTATGGCGCACTTTACACACTTTCTGTCCATATTGGCTTATAAAATAATAATAATAAACAATAACTTCATAAGGTCTCTCCATTTGTCATCACTACATTATTCTGATTTTTACCCATTATTTCAAATACACAGTTAAACACACACACATATATATATATATATATATATATATATATATATATATATATATATATATATATATGAGTTTTGGTTCCACAGTTAATAACATGTAATCAGATGTGGTATTGATGAGTTGCATTTAGAGTGCCGGCTCTAGCGCATCAGATAAAGTGTTCCCTATTCACAGGTAAACTGTCTGATAAATCACAGGCTTTTGTTTAGAATGAATGCGATGTGATTAACTGTCCTTTGCTTTCTAAACATGGCTGTGGATGCAGGAGATGCAGCAGAGCTTTTTTCACTATAAAGGAGGATAAACTAAAAGCAAACAGCAGTTTATACATAGGGGTGAAAACATTGTGTGATTGTTTAATGGAATAATTGTAATTACTCAGATTTGTTCATTCAGAGCAGTTTTGAAAGTAGTTATAATTTAAAATCTTCAAGTGTAACAGAACTATGTAGAATTTTAACATATGAATGAATTTTCTTTGCTTTGTCATTTGAAGCAATTGATTTGTCAATCTGCTGACGTCCATGTCAACAGAAAAAAATGGGAATATTTTGTCTCATCTTCAAGGTGGACTTCTTATATCAGTTCTGGAAGATGAAGAGGAAGGCCAACTTTAATCGACCTCTGGTCACCTTAAAGAGAGACGAGGTGGACAACCTGGCCCAGCAGGAGCAGGACGTCCTCTACAGACGCCTCAAACTCTTCACACACCTCCGGCAAGACCTGGAGAGGGTGAGTCTGAGATTTGAGTTTTTTTTTTTTTTTTTGGTATGAAGCCAGTTAAAGTTGTTGCTTTGAGTAGTCCATTATTCAAACAGGAGGTCATTTTTAATTGTTTGTTGTGTGTGTGTGTGTGTGTGTGTGTGTGTGTGTGTGTGTGTGTGTGTGTGTGTGTGTGTGTGTGTGTGTGTGTTTGCACACATGGGTATATGCTGCTACCACAGTGCTTGCTAATATTTAAGGGGTAATTTACATTTCCAAATGTTAATTAAAACAATCCTTGACAGTATCATGTACAGTTGATTTTTTCTTTTATGGATATTTATGTTAAATGAATGAATAGCCTGAAGGATGAAAGCATAATGAAATGGCAGAATTATATAATAAGTGAATGAATGATACTTTAAAAAAGTAAGTGAAAATCCACCCACTGCACAGAATTCATTTGTTTTTTTCCCTGTGATCTGTGTACAGTGTGACAGTTTATTCACTATATGTAAAAGTCAGTCGGCCCAGAAGACTTTTCTCAGAGCTGTTTTCTTGATGAAATCATCAGTGTTTCGGTGTGTGTGTTTCTGGCATTGAGAGAGACGGACCTCAAATTCAGTCTCAAGTGACCCACAGCACAGAAATAGCATATGTATGGCTCTTGGGATGTGGAACGTTACTAGTTAGAATGTGGAGTGGTACCAGCTAGATATAGTTAGGACTGAATTATCTTTTTTTTTCTGAAAAACTCAAGGTACATTTTTATTCTTGCTGAGCACCACTGTGTTGGAATTTGCCAGAGAAAACATATGCTCATTTTTGTGCAACTGCATGTCATCTCGAGGAAGGCTTTTATTTATTAGAGAAGGAACAGCCTGTTTGATCTAAACCCAAGTGGTGCTTTAGCATTGAGCTTCTGTGAAAGTCATGGATTGTCCACCATGTTCAAGGGTGGTATATTTTCTAGTATAGGTTGTACTAAGAGGTGGGTGGCCTCTCACTGAGTCCCTCTGACACAGTTTGTGTGTGTGGGTGAGCAATGTAATTGAACAGATGGGGCCAAAGAGCAATGATCAGTTCTTTAACTCAAACAGGCATTCTCAAACTTTATATTCAAAGGTCCAAATATGATTTACATACAAGGTAAAGGTACGGAACGATTGGTGATAAGCAATTTACTTTTATTAAACTTACATATAACTTACAAGCAATACGTTTGTTAGGTTAATTTAAGTTTAAGGCAGTCTGAGGAAAATTACATTTAAGCCTAGTGGAAAAAAATGTCACGGTTTGACTGCAATCTGTTGCCTAAATTAAAGCAACTCTAACTTTACAAGCAATATACTGTACATTCAAGTGTCAGATTTTCAAAGTACATGCCATTAGTGCAAACGAAATGACACTATCTGCCCCGAAATGGTTGTTTTTGAACCTAAGGAACTCCAACATTTATGATAAAATGTACAGGTGTACAGTATAGTTTTAGAAATATTAACAAAAAGAGAACAATCTTCATTGATAAAAAAAAGTAAATGCTACAAACTAAATAAGCAAACTGTTTTCATGCCTGAAAAAACACATTAAACAAACTGACCTTAAAAACAACAAGGCACAGTAATATAAAGGCTACAGAGAAAGGCTTCAGTAGCACTCTCTTGCTGTGTCACAGATCTCACAAAAAACTTGTTGTAGAAGAATTATACTTGCATCTGCATAAAGGTTGGCGACAGGAAGTTTAAGTAGGTTCTGTTCAAAGCCTCCCTTGTGGAGCGGCTGCTCGGACTTGTGGCCAGACTTGTGGTGGCAACTGCAGAACCAGCTGGTGGAGGTGAAGGAAGCTGAAGGAGGGAGCCTTTTAGGCTTTGTCAGTTCAGAAAAATTCTTGAAATAGCAAATAACAGCACTTTTTATTTTACTGTATCTCTTTTTACTGCTATGGTCTAACAGTTAACATAGAAACAATCAGACATACATTTAAATGCCCTCTGTAAATACACAGTATTACATGGCTTTGCTGCCACCTGCTACAACTTGACCCACTTTCACCTAACTACGGTGCCGTCTATACTCAATAGGAGCTCCGTGATCTGCGAAGCAACAGTACAGTGGAACGGTTGTTAACGTGTATGCTGATATGGTAAGGGGGGAAAAAGTAGCTTCCACTTAAGGGTTATCTTTCACCCTATCTTTTCGCCCATTTTTTTTAGTGGAAGAGATTTAACCTGTTCTAGGTATTTTAAGGCAGTCTTGGTTTACATGATTCTTGCTGTGCTCCAGTATTTATACTAGCTATTGGAATTTGTATTGATTCAATTCTTTTAGTTACCCACCTTAACTAAATACAGTGGAAACTGTAGTCACTGGGGACTTATTTGAATTCCTGCCTTTTAACCAAAACATGTTTTTACTGCTTAGTTTACAGTAATAAAGTTAAAGAGCAAAAGTAAAAGCTTTCTAGAAGTGTGTTCAAGGAGAAATGATCGTAATCACCAATGTCAGGTATTTATTAAATGCTTACTAGAGTTTGGTCTAAACCTGAACTAGAGTAGAACAGTTTTGAGGTCAGTCAGAAACTCAAAATGGTGAAATATTCCCCCACTGCCTTCAGTATCACAGCTTACACTTGGCAGCTGAATGCTAACCACTATGTAAATTTCCTTGCTCGGTTTCTCGGATTGGTTGCGCCCATGCCACTAACCTCTTTCCAGGCTCATGTTTTCAATGCTCTGATAGTGGATTGGCATTCACTGCAGCGGTGCCCTCAAAACCTCTTTCTGACCTTGCAATGTACCCTACAGAATCTGAATGACAGCAGGGCGCCCACAGCCAAACATCTACTCCAACCCAGGTTTAGGGGGATAGAGTTAACTCTGGTTTGCAGAGGAAGGACAGACGGCTAGACTGAAATGTTGATTATTATGTTTGGGCAAATGTTTTATATATTTTATGCCAATCTAAAAGACATTATATGATATTTAAATTCTTTCTGAAACTAAATCTACCAAAAACATCTGTGTTGAAAAAGTTTCCCCCACAAATTCTCTCAACAACCAGTTTAAAATGTATTTTCTTTCAGCAGACATTTAGATAAACCAAATCATCTGTGGTTTGGTGTCCTAAATACTTTTTCTCCTTCATTTCTTTGGCATGTCATTTGACACGATGCAGTTGGTTTGCTTTAGTTTGGTTTCAGCTTCATTGATTTAATTTGCTTTGCAGTAGGACAACTCTTTGGCAATTAGGTGGCTGCAAATAAACCAAATGAACCACTATTCTGTAACAAAATAAAATAAGAATTTACAAACACAGGAAATAATTGGGTTTCCCCATTAGCCTCAGCTGGTAATACCAGTTGAGTGGACTAAAAGAGTTTTGATTAGACCAACGGATCAGCGTACATCGCCCAGCATCCCACAGGGAAAATCTGGCTTTTAGATAACAATTTCTCACCTTGAAATAAAATCATTTCCCCCAAATCACAACACAAGGTTGTTTAAACACTTTACAAGTGGCTGATCCAATTCATAATCTAAATTTTAAGTTCACTGTGCCATCAATCTGTTTCCTTCCTTTTATGCATACCACAAAAAAATGGAAATACCCAACTACTGTATGATTGATTTTATTAGACCATTTCATTATAAGATACGATACAGCTTTGCATCATACGTTAAAAAAACAAAACAAAGTCAGGATAACACAATAAAGCCCTGGGGCTTATTTCCATTGTGGTCCCTTGGGGGAGCAGAGTGAGTGGCAGCAGATCAAGCATCAATCATCACAACCATACATATATTAAATAGATCCATCACGACAATACAGTATTAAAAATTCATACAAAGATTGGCATCTGAGCCATTTTTCAGCGCCTGCTTAAAACCTCCTAAACTTCTGACCATCTTTAGATTTCTTGGCAACTTGTTCCACAGGCTTGTTGCTACATACAAAAAGGACTCCTTACCTAAATTACTTTTAACTCCAGTTAATCTGCTTTGTACCAATTCTGATCATCCTCGTTTCTCTTGAATGTGTCATACTTCTTATTTCTCATCCTAATCCTAATAAAAAAGAATATCATCATTTACCCAGGGTTCTGTCCTCCATTTAATGCTTACTACTTTTAAATTGGGTTAATTTGTACAACTTCTAAAAACATACATTTAAAAGAGCACCATGTTTTATCAACATACATACATAGATTTAAGCATTCATCAAGTGCTTCTTTGCTATACCTTTTCAGCGACCGGATGCTTATAGAGCTATGGCCATTTGAGCACTGCTTTCTTTATCTTTCGAGTACAATAGAATGATCACTCAATCCATAATGAATTCCCTACTTTCTGCTATTCTAGACTTTTCTTACACTAGAATAAGGTCAATAATAGTTTGAGTGGAAGAACAGACCAAAAGGGTTGGTTCTTTAATCAGCTGATTTAAACTAAATGAGTGACAAAAATTCATTAATGTCTTATAGCCGAGTATCAGTATTAAAATCTCCCATCGTGATAACTTACAATTTAACAAAGTCCATACACTTTGAGCTTGCTTCTTCCAGAAGTTAAACATTGTCTGGTCAGGTGGCCTGTAGCATGTTCCAACTTAAATAGGCTTGCTTTTCGGCAATGGAATGTTTAACCAGACCGCTTCAATTTGGTAATTATTCAAGTCCATTCTCTGATTAAAACCTATGTCCGCTCTCACATAAACACACACACACCTTCACCTTTACGGTTTCGATCTCTCCTGTTTCAAAAAATGTTCTCTATATCAATTTTGGCGTTCTTAATGGAGTTGTCCAGTCCCATCTTATTGCGGTTCTCTGTGATTTTTGGGAGAAGGCTTCTGATTTTATGATGAAGCAGGTGAAGTCCCTTTTGTAGAGAGGAATGAATCCACATTTGGCACAACCATGCAGGCATCTTCAAAAATCTGCACAGGGCGACCGAACCGAAGGGAGCCTTGGGTCTAATGCCCCAGGCACCCAGCAAGGGACACCGCCGCGTCTCCCAGGCCCAGCTCCGCTCCCTCCACAACTCCACGCTCCCCTCCACCCATATCAGCCACACTCATGGAGAAATGTTTGCGCCCGTTGCTGCGTCAACTGTAAGGCCCACATACCATCGCATCTGTCACATTTTCCATCGCATATCTAGGTCCAAAGTTGGGACCAGAACATTGGTGTATATCCCCAGACAATAGCGGGCACATACAGATGATTAAATCACTGCCTTTAGTTTGCTGTTTCCCACCAGCCTTTAATTTGCGCCTGGGTACCAGCCAGAAAGTACTGTAGCTGCACATTAGGTTGTGACTTTGTAGATGTGCAGACTACTTTTGATATGTAGTAATTTTTGTGATGGAAACAATAGTCTCCGGAGGCATTTGTTTCCTATAGACTTGTGTAACTGAAGCCATACCACAGTGGTCTCCGGTGGTTAGGTTTTATTGATTGTTGAGGGCTTTGCTAAGAATAACTTCCTGACCAGTCAGTGTATCTGTAAATCCATAACTCTTCTTCCTCCAGACCACTGTTTTATTGACGTGTGTATTGTGTCGTATGGAAACTACTTCCAAAAACTAAGGTTAACTGATCCCATAAATAAAAGGTAAAACAATTGAAGACAGTCAGTAGAAAGTCACAGCATAAATAGTGTTACAACAGAGTTACAACACAACAGAAGATGCCAGGGGACAATACACACTGATAAACCTCTTGTAATTGTCTTAATTTGCTGTCATTTAACTTTACTTTAGCGTGCCTTTTGGTAGTAAGCAAGTGTGTCCCACATCTAAAAAATTCCAACACAGTATACCTCCCACTTAATGCCCACTTGTCCTATTATTGTTACAGAGGGGTATTCAGAGCTAAGTGTTAACCACAGTTTGTGTGCCAGACCAGTCCAGTTGTTTGCAAAATGTGGCTAAAAGCTTGTTTGACGACTCACAATAACAAAGAAGTTCAACTTTTTTTTGTGACAATTATAACAAAACCTCCACAGATATTTTTGAAACGCTGACCTTCTTGCTGAGATTTATAATGAAAGTATTGCATTTCTGACAATGTCAACATAAATGTTAGCTATCAGATGTTTTAATTTTAAATGGTTTTGAGACGTACCGTATGCTCAGACAGAAACCATCTCAGACATCATACACAGGGTATCTCAAACATTACCAGCGGGGTTTTGTCTTAAATCCTGCGACTCTTAATTGTGTTTAGGAATTTTCAAAGTTAGGCTTAATAGGTGATAAGCAATTCTGAAATTACAAATAAAAACCTGGTTTGTTCCTGATGGTTCCCACGGGAAGACTGTGTCATCTATGTGTGACCGCATGCTTATCTTGTTCAGAGGCGGTTTGAACGAAAACAAGTTGTTGAATCTCAGGCTGCTTCGGATTGAGCAGCGTTCCTTTTTAACACAGCTCGAAGGGTGACGGAGAGGAGAATTGATTGTGTTTGCTGCTGGCAGGTCTCCCATGAGGAGGATTGATCATCAATTGGTCCCGTATTGGCCGATGTGTTGACAGCTAACCGCTACAGATGCTAGTGGCTGTCGATACAAGCTCTCTTTCTCCCTTATTCTCTTCTTGTCTCCTTCCCTTTCCATCCCCCTGCACTTCCCCTCTTTAATCTCCTCTTTCTTTTCTGTTGATATCTGCTTCTGTTTCCCACACACAGATTTAAGGAACAGAGGGCCTTCTTGTTCATTGTTGACCCACATTTTTAACCCATATTACTATACTTTGGCTCTATTCAGTGTTGTGTGTGTTGTGCAAATGTCCTATTTGTTTGTTTTTGTGCTTTTTCCCCCCTCTTTGGGTTCAAGCATTAGGTCTTGTCCGTGGAGATGGGTTTGTGTGTATGGCATTGTGTTTGTGGGTGTCAAGGCTAGAGTGTGTGTATCTGTACGCCAGAGAATATTCCAATCATCTCTGATTTGCTGGCAAATTGAAAAATCCCCTCCATCCTTGCATCCCATCATCCCAAGACCCCAACCCAATCAGACCCCACGACCAAACCCTCCAGCCTGCTGCTTTTGTGAATAAATGTGTGTATGTGCATGTTGGTGGTGGAAGAATCTGGGGGCTAATGTTGGGGTGGATTATCCCCCTCCTCTTCCTCTTTGAAGTGCTGCCAATGGAACGAATTGCACTGTGCTGTCCCTAATGCACTGGTGAGCTTTCTCCATTTCTGTTCTCCTGAGTGCCCCCCCCACACACACAGACACACATACACACACACACATCAGTCATCCAATCAGCATGCAACATGTCAAAGCAATGTGTGACACGGTGATTGGGTTGTGTAACTTTGCAGCTAAATGTTGCTTCTTCTTTTTTTGTTTTGCTTGTGTGTTATTTTTGAATCAGGCTAAATGTGCAGTGGAAAAATGGGCATGATAGTCATGTAAGAGTAAAGTGGAAATTAATTATTCTGTACTGTATATTAGACATGTTTCTAAAATGTGCTCAACTGCACTATATGCAGAGGCTCAGTCCTCGACGCAGCTGCTCAGGGTTCGAGTCCAACCTGCGGCCATTTGCTGCATGTCTTCCCCCCTCTCACCCCTTTCCTGTCTACAGCTGTCCTGTCTATTGAAGGCTAACCCCCCAATGAATGATGAATACCCAATCCAATATTTCTCATTTTTCACTCATAGATATTTATTCCTTACTGGATCCTCCTCAGAGAACTAGCTCTCCAGTTAAACATGTATTCACATTCACAGGCTGGCTTTTGAAAAGTAGTTTAGATGAGATTAAGTCCTGAAGCAAAGGGTCTGGGTTTTAGCTGGAGAAGTCTGCAGAAGTTAAGGGGATCGGGGAGGGAGCTGGAGCTGGGTAAAAATATGTTACTGCCATAGAGGAGGAGGAGGGGCGCAGGGTGGATGCTCAGGCTCGGGAAGAACACCCAGGGAAAAGAGCAGAGCTGGACTTTACAGTTAAAGGAAATAGCTAAAGACTGTAGGAGAAGTGCTGAAGCCTGGGGAGGAGGTGGATGAATCAGGCGGAAATGCCAGAGCTCGGCCTGGACCAGGAGACAGGGCAGCGCTAGGGCTGATGGAGAGAAAGCAGGTGTGAACGAATCCCTGTTCCTTACTCATTTCCTCCCGTGTGTTTTCACTACTTGAGTCGAACAATTGCAGTTAGTCTTTTCCCTCCCGTCAGTACATCGGTACTCCAGCCAAGGCTGGCAAAGTGTCTGATGGCACAGTGCTGTTTTGTGCCCTGCCCTCTGCCCTCCTCCGCTCTCTCATGGGAAAGACTTGGCAGCACACTCAGCCCAGCAAGTCAGCAGTCCCACACCCAGGAGGCTCTCAGAGCACAACACAACAGTACACTTATGAAACAGTCCACTTAAGGAAAGGGAAAGTTTTGATTATGAGCAGCTAACATATGTTTTATATATCTTCCATCACTACTGAGCCATCACAAGCACGGAGTGTAGAAGGAGGGTAAGAGAAGAGAAATAGGATGGGATGAGAATGAAGGGTAATTATGGAAAAGAGACTTGAAGAAAAGAAAACACCAGACCTGAAAGTAAGTAAGGAGGGATTTGGAGGGAAGTTTAGGGCAGTGCTATAGAGAGCCAAACCTGGACAGAGGGTCACCTCGAGCCTTTAGCTGCAGGTTTGGCAGCAGCAGGGTGGTTGAGGACTGATATCTGTCAGGTAAACTCTGTCGGTACACTCTGTGCTGAGGCAAGGGGCGATGAAAGCCCATCAGCTAGTTTTCCTTGGCTAGTGGTTACACTTTCACAGTTTGTTTTCTTTTCACTAACGCCCCTCTGCTCCATTCTGTTTGAAACGAGCGGAGAGGAAGTTTCGAAACTAAATACAGAATGAGGAGAAAATACTGTATACAGTGTGTATACACACGGTTGTGACCATAAGTTGCATTCACAATGCAGTGAAACTCTAGGCATGAAAAGGTTTATGAGAGGAACTTTAGACATCTAAAGTAGCTAAAGGCAAAGAAGTTGTTTGACGGATGAGACTTGTATCTTCATTATCTCAGACTGCCAACTTCCTACAAGTCTGTGTTGACTCACATCCACAATTCATAAATGCCAAAATCCACATAGCCTACCAAAGAATTATTTCAACTTCTCGAATTTCTTGCATTTTAATATTTAAAAAAATAAATAAATAAAGCCCTTCTCCTGACTTTTATTTATTTACTTCAACTCTTTTTTATACAATAATCCAAGGAACACATTATTTATTAAGTCATTTTCAGTTTTCTATGACTCTGACCCTTTTCACTACCAGTACATTTTAATTAATACTTTGCAACCCTGCCTTTTCTCATGATATTCATAAATAAACTGTTGCTTTTTGCTTGTACCATGTAAACATCTGTCTTTTCAACAAGTTCAACCATCTCTTTTATATTTTATATGGCATGTTTTTGCTTATCATCTTGTTATTCAAATAAATAACTACCTTTAATAGTTTTTGATATATAATATTTTAGTTTGACAAAACAGGAATTGGGCCAAAAGTTAAAAATGCAAGTTTCATTTACCAAGCTGCAGACCTTTAACTGAAATGATTGATGATGATTTTGAGTTTGTGCTGGTACAATGGTGACATGCATTAGCAACAAATCCACATTTTAAGTGGCAAACAAATCATAATTACTAATTGGCATTTCATAAAATGTTATAAAAGATTTAAAATGCCTTCTTGATGACATTCTATGCACAAATCCCTTGACATAAGATTACATTATCTTATCTTTAGGTTCTCTTCTCTGTATTTAATAAATATACCCTAATAATTAGTTTAACTCTTAAAGTTACTAATGCCACTTGCTTTTTACCTTAATCTTAAAAGGTGAACTCCAGCGCGTCAATCTTGCACTTTTAAATGTCTGTGCCCTTCACACTCTGCACCCCCAGTTTGTTACACTGACTTTCTGTTATAAATTTGTCCAAAATGAGAACATTTCTCCAGAGCCACAGAAGACATTACAGAACTATTTTCACTGGCTGAGTAGCACTCCTCATGCCTATGGTATGGTGTATATGTACAGTTTGTACAACTTTCTATTCTTCCTGCAGCTTCTCCCCATAGTATTTTCTCTTTTCAATGCCAGAACTTTCAGTTGACTATAAGAGAACAGACACCAAAGAGAGAGACAGATGAGCAAGAGACTTACGAGGTAGTGCAGGATTTGTCATTTGACTCTCCTTTCTCAGTTCATTTCTCATCATTACATTCATCTGATTGTTTGTGACGTTACCTCCCACACCCTCCTGACACACTTCCAGCACCGTCCCCCAGCCCCTCACCCCTGTGCATCATACACCCAGCCAGCCAGCCAGCCGCTCATCTGCCATGAAACCATCTCTAGTGTTACGCAACGTTAAGTAGGGTCAGGGAGAGGACAGAGACATAGAGAGAGCGACACCAACTCTGGTGCTGCGCCTATTTGCTTATAGCATCCCCTCTCTCTCTCTCTCTCTCTCTCTCTCTCTCTCAGGACACAGACACACAGACACACACAAATAGAGTGATGTTGACTTACATGTTTTGCTACCACTTACATGTACAGTACACACACAATCATGAACACACACATACAAAATCACTCATCACCCACATGCATACCTACAGAGGCATTGCTTGCATGCACACACTCTTGCACCTATACACTTATTTACACTCATCCCACGGGGGTAAGGGGTTCTTGCTGCGGGCCAGACGGGCCGAGTCATGCAGCAGACAGACCCACCCTGTTGGATCAACGTCAACCCGGCTCCCCACACACAGCGCTGCTCCAAACTTAATTCTGGCAGTGAGCGGTAGAATAGCGTAGACTCCTGAGGGAACAGTCTGGTTCTTGCTGTAGTTTATGAGCTCTCCACTGCAGGATTTTGGCCTATGTTCTTGCTTGCTGATGGATTCTCCAGAGAGACTTCCCAGACATCAAAAACATATTGATTGATGGGATTTGGACGTATAGTTTTTGAGGAATGATCAAACACAACACTTTACTCGCTTGCTAAGCTCATTCAGATGAGACCAGCTGCGACCTAAAGTACAAATCCATGGGGATTCATCAGCACATTTGATATTGTGAGGTTTAATTCACATTCTAAATCAAACAAATTAGGGCTAAAAAATGCAAGGACTGCCTTATGGTTTTAAATATATCATTACAGGTGGGAGATGTTTTTTTTTTATAACATTAGGTTTGCTTACTCACAAACATCTCATTGGATGGGACTAATGGGTCCTCCGGTCATGAAACACACATTATGCAACCACATGCACATTCTATTTAAGAAAACAATGCTGGAAATGTTTTATTATGGGTTTTTTCCCATATTTGAAATAAACACCTACACTTTTTAAGAAACCATAACAAGCCAGACATGTATGCATAGGGCCAGATACTACAGCTACTATAAAAAAGCCAACTTGAATTACAATGTTTGGCACAGATAGTCATTAATTGTGACATCCATTTGTTGCAAAGTGATTCATGGGCAGAAGAACTTTAAAAAGGCTGAACATATGCCAGAAAGAGTCAAACAAAAAGCAGTTAGGTTATTATTTAAACATAATTGATTTTTTTGAGCCACAAAGATCCAAGACCAAATTAATGAAGAAGAGACTCTTAAAACCGACTACTGAAAGCAAACACCTTTTTTTTCAGTTTGGTAAATTGGATAGCTATGGGTGCAAAAGCTTACAAATATATGCGGGAGACAAACTATGGAGTTTCAAACAAATAAAAATAATAAGTGAAATCTTCAGATCACTTCTAAAATCGACTGTAAATGTGAAAATACTCTTTTGCTCCCTTCTTTGATCTGCTTGGGAATCTGGCTGCATCTGTATGAGCTGAAGACAAGGCTTCACACCTTCAGGTAGCCTCGAGCTTTATTCACAATGATAGAAAGAGCCTGTTGAGATCCGCGGCTGTTTAAAGTGCAGCATGCTAAGCCTGAATGTGTAACACAGCCCTAAGGCTTCATAGCTTACAGAGAGCTGCTAGCCTTGGTTATGCTCTGCCACAAGGTCACTGAGCTGCCTTCCGGGTTATGAGGAGAGATCAGAAACACTTAATTATGCCAACTTCAATGAAAGTACATTTTGGTTATACTAGTGGACAACCAGATCTACATTTAAGAGAGTCACATGGCATACTGACATTGTCATACATCATGGACAGATTCACTAAGAAACATTTTGAGATTTAACCAGGTTTGTTCTTCTAGAACAATGCTAATTCGAATTGTTTTCCTGATCATGACTACCTAATGCAACTAATCATCTCCGATTCAGCAAACAAATTATTTAATTGAGCTTGTATACGTTAGCTTTTCAGGATTCCTCCCGAAGCTAGAAATATAAATACTCCTCTGTTTGTTTTAGCTATTGTCCTTATTCACAATATTCAAAAACTAAATAATTTAAAGTGTATTGCTTGTATACACAGCTGCAACCCCAAGGCAAAACTGTCCGCAGAATATGTACTGTACAATAATAACAATTTAAGCTCAACTGTCCAGTGGTCAAGTTACATTGTGGGTAATTTTGAAACAAGAATGTATGGAATAAAACAGATCCTGCAATGATGTTGATGAGAGAGATGAGAGGTATTAAATATTTAAGGTACTGGTCTGGGATCTCATTTATAAAACTGTGCGTAGGATCCTTACTAAAAGTAACAGTTGCTAAGAAATGGCGTACGACAAAATAAATTCAGATTTATAAAACCGTGCGCATGCACATCTGTAAACAATATTCCCTTTATAAATCACAGATTACGCACAAGTGTGCGTATGTGATTCAGCCTCTTATCCTGCCCTGTACACGCCCATTTTTTACCATACATAGTCAATGCAAAGCACCTTTTGAATGCTAATAAGTATGTTAATGAACCTGGCAGTGACATTGAATCATGACGACTGGCGGAGACGAAGCAAAAAAACCTCTCAGATGCTCGGGAATTGCTGCAAATTGAACAATAATTTCGGCCTGTTCTGCACAGTGTAGCTGCTACACAGGCATTATGACAGCTTTGATATATACTAGACCTACAGGTAGATGATAAGATTTAACCTGAACTATATTACATCCAAACAAGTCTTATAGCGATAAAGTTGAAGATTATAATATTTATATAAAACACTTAGCTGTAAACAGCCGGTTGCCCCCCAGAGTTACGAGGACCTGTATTTGGACCAGGATGGCACGGTTCCGGCGCGTTGCCCTCTCTACTGGACCCAATTCAGTACATAGATCCAAGAGCGCAGCTTTAGGGAATTTAAATTGTCATATCAGCCAGTCATTTTCATGGTCCCTGAAGTCTGTTTCTCTCCTGATTCTTGCATTTGGGGTTAGTCCACCTGCAGTGCCAGCTGTGCCATCATGCAGCATTACGCACGGGGAGGGATCACCGCAGTATTTTTGTTTACAACAATTTGTGATTGTTAACACCATGCCAAAAGCACAGCATCAACTATATCCCCCACCCAGAGATACAACTTGAAGACGAAAGTGTAAAAGGCAAGCATTCTTCATGCAGGTTAACGATTGCAAGAGAGCTTAACGGCTGTATTTTCAGACTATGACATTTGATTATATATACACAGACATTTAGTTATTTACACTGTGTTCTTCCGTTATCTAATGGTAGGTATTTGATGCTATTCTGTATTTAAAGGAGTCAGGCCATCTCATCCTCCTGCGTTCCGTAGCGGACAATGTGACAGTGAGACAGCGTCTGTTAAATATAAATAACTAATTTTGATTTAAAATTTGAGTTGGATTTTTCAAGAAGTTTATGGAACAATAATCACTCAGTACAAGCACAAATACCACTGTTGGATTTATTTTACAATAACGTGGATGATATGGAGAGAAAAACGTGTGTGAGGCATCAATACTTGAAAATATTACGAGTAATCATAATTCCCACATTTAATTTTTGCAGTCTGACATTAGTTCACCTCCTTACCATCTGCGTTGCCAATTCCCAATGTCTCCAAAATGTGCGTATGCATGGATTAGAGTTTGCGTGGAGGACCGCACGTTCTCCCATCAACTTTGTTTTTTATAAATAAAGTTTATACATGTGCGTTGATGTGTGCGTTGAAAAATAGCAAGGCTGATGTGTGTGTGTGGGGAGTAAGAGTGACAGTGATTATCTTTGGAGCGAGTGCCGACTCTGGAGTCATAGTGAGAGAAACAAAGTGCCTCCCCTGTGCTTTCTGACCACGGTGGGAAATCTGTAGAAGGAAAAGTTAACCCTCTCCTTGATTTCATGTTGTTTAGAATGTTTAGAAGGAGAACCAGGAAATTATGAGGGGGAAATGTAGTCTCGCATTTCCATACCTACCAACAGAGCACTGCGGACCACACAACATTCTGGACTGGGAGAAAAACATGCTCTGGTTTATGGGCATTTCTTTAAACCAATCACAATCGTCTTGGGCGGCGTTAAGCGCCATATGGACCAATGGCGCCTCTGCAAAAAAGCCTCGGTTAGGAACTTGTTTTGGGGGAGCATGTACGTTCAGTAAGTTGTTTTAGTCGTGCAACAGAAAATAGATAGCCTAGCTACTTCTCCGATCTCTGGATTTACCCTGCAGAGATCGGAGAGAAGGTTAACCG
The DNA here is from genome assembly GCA_026937815.1 of Etheostoma perlongum. Classification (NCBI taxonomy): domain Eukaryota; kingdom Metazoa; phylum Chordata; class Actinopteri; order Perciformes; family Percidae; genus Etheostoma; species Etheostoma perlongum. Next base: position 8,069,125 of record CM049383.1, on the reverse strand, counting down.
TAGTCCTCATAAATCAACCGGAGTTTAAAATGCCAACACAAAGGAAGCCGCAAGTAACGGGTATCAGGCCTAACAGAGTGAAATCCGGCAGAATTTCCGTCGCCTCGGAAAAATCCCGGAAGTGTAACGCTGTGAATATAGAATGGGGGGAAATGCAAGCTACCAGGCCACAGCCGAGCAACGTTTGTCGCCGCGACGCATAGTTAAATTTTTTGAGAGGTGCATGTCAGGCTACAGCGTACATACGTAGCCACGGCGTAGATTTAACACAGTGTGGTGGTAGTCCATCTTCAATGGTGCACCTCAATTGCTGCCATTTAAAGTGCTCAATAGTAGCAACATTGACACTCCTGAGTGATTAACTCTCTACTCACATTCTGCCTCTAACCTATTTTTTATCTTCTTCTAACTTCTTTTGTCCTGGCCCTTTACTTAATCTAGTAACTGATTTTGGTTTGTCACACACTACCAAAACAGAACTTTTAGTTGATATTATCCTCCTTTATTATGTGCATTGCAGCCCTTTTTGTCATGCTTCATTTTATTCTACTTTATCACCTTCTTTCTTTTCACCTGCATCTTTATCTTTATTTCATCCTCCTCAATCACTTTCTCTTTTTCTTCCTCCTTCATCTCTATCTATTGTTCTCGCTATCAACTCCTCTTCTTTCCCTCTTTCTCTTCCTGGATATTCTCACCAACCCACTGCTCCTATGATATGACCTCTGTTGGATAAAATAAATATGAGGCGGAAGGAGGATAAATATTTATAGTTTTCAGACTCTTGGCCAGTGCAGGTGCCAAGGTTGCTGCAGGAATAAATAATTCACTGGAAGTTAAACCTTAAATTCACATCACTTTGATGAGACAATAGAAGCAGCATGGCAGGCACGCGCACACACACACACACACACACACACACATACACACCACCTGGCAGTGGGCGTATGTGCCCACGCATGTGTAGAAATATATGCATGAAAAAGCACATCCCTGCACATATACATGTTCAACACAGATATCATGTCATACAGTAATCATGCATAAAACAAGCATATTAAAAACAATAAAACCAGTTAACTGTCAGGTGAGAAATATAAGACTATTGTATGTGGAAAGCTAATCCAGGTCCAGGTGTCCAGGTCAGTACAGTCATGGATGTGTATGGGTAGAGTTCCAGAGGGAGGGGGCTGCAATGGTGAAAGCTCTGTCACCCTAGGTACGGCGCTTGGTCCTGAGTGGTGGGGTGAGGAGGTTTGCATCACGGGAGCGGAGGTTACGGGGGGGATTGTGGCAGTGGAGCAGGTCTGTGAGGTAAGAACGAGCCTGGTAATGGAGGGCTTTGTGGGTGAGGAGGACTTTAAACTGGATGCGTTGAGAAATACACACACCTTAACTGGTAACATTTTGCCCACTAGGAACTTCTGTAAAATATTTTTATTATAATAAAGGAATATATTCAGATTTACACTGTACGAAAAGGCAACAGGTCACAATTAACTGAAAAGCATTTCTAATGTTAGGAAATTCAAGCAAAAAAATAGAATAATAAAAAATAAAACTTTTAAAAGTAAGTTGTATATTACCGTACAACTGTATGTGACTGCTGCACTGTATGTGCGACCACATTTGTGTGCATTAGGTTTCCATGAGATTCTTCTGGCTGTACAAATGCGTAAACGTGTGTGTGTGTGTAGTTTTGTGCACTGGCTGGTTTACTCATGTCACCCATCTCTGCTCTGTCTCTCACAACACACTCACACAATCCTACAGGCTCACTAGCTGCGCTGCACACAGATAGTGGTGCGTCAATAAGTAATGAGAGCGATATGCGGGCCCCCAGTCGACCTGGGCCTTTAATATTTTACAGAAGGGTCTCTCAGGCGGTACCAGCTGACACACTGCCGCAATCCAACCGTAAAATCTCACTTTACAGGACTCAACAGCAAGCGTCACCCTCTAAGGTCCCATTTAATAGTGCCCTCTGAGAGACTGTCAAAGCACGTAGCTTAAATAGCGCTTCATATAGCAGTATGTAAGATCAAAAGCTACTGCACAAGGTTTGTGACGAAGTCTAAGCATAAAGCCTCCTGGGGAATTTGGACTAGTTTTTAGTTTTTGGTTCTAATTTGACTTGAGCAAAGTATGTAATGCTGTGTTTATATTGGCCTTTTGTAATGTCTGTAATCAAGAACCTAGCCTTGCCCAAGTACTGAGGATGGGGCAAGTGTTGCTGTTTCACCTCCCTGCCCAGAACTATCCTGTTAGTTAAGAGATTGTATGTGCAACAATTTGGTCACAAGTTTACTTTGCCAGCAGGCTAGAGGTTAGAGTTAAACAGCAATAACATTATCAAAATACCATAATAATTAGCCATCAGAAAGTGGATTTTGTTGTGCTGCTGTATTGGCTTAAGTACAACTTTGAAACAGAAGGGCAGAAGACAAACCAACAGCATTTACTTGTCTAATAAGAGCATGAGAAGCCAATAGGTTCACAGACATCTTGTCCCCAGTTTACCTCTTTAGATAACTTGCTGGAAACAGCTGGAAGAAGGAATATTTATTGACTAACAATACACACGGTCCATCTCAAACTATCAAACTTCTCTGTGCGAACATTCTCACTGTCTCACTTAGGCATTATGAATTGCCATTGTTGGAGCGCAACTTACAGTAATTCAGAGAGCTTTTTGAAGCCTCTATTCCTTCATCTTCAAATCCAAATGTGTTGCTAACCACACAGACAGCAGAGAAACAGAAAGAAGAAGTAGATGTTTTGGTGCTGCTGCTTAGTATATATAAACTCAGCAGGTGGGCAGGTTTAGTTTTGATTATACTGGCTTATAATCAGAGAAAGCAACTGGTGCAGATGCTTGTCTCAAAGTCTACCTGCAGATGTATTGAAACTAAGTGTTACTGCTATTTAACACTTGGTGTGTGTTTAGTGTGTATTTCTTTTGTCTGCCTACACAAAACTGAAAGCAACATTTCCAGTAAGGACAGGCAGTGTTATACAGGCAAGGAACAGAATGTATTTCCATTTGGCTATTTATATTGTATTTTTTAAGTAAAACTTCTAATAATATTCTTATTTATTTCAGCTGTTGAATCAACCACAGATAAGAAATGTTAGATCTCATGACCAGAGGCAGAATGTTATTTCTCTGCACATCAAAACCAAGATGCTATAAACAAACTTCTCTCAGTAACGGGCACAAATGTATTGTTTACAATTATAGTTAACTGTGCCCATTTTATATATTAAATACCTAAATTATATTGGCAACATACTAACAGTGATGTTATAATGGCTGCTTCAGGCACATTTTAGTGATTTTGTGAGCAGTTTTATGACCTGCAGTGTAAACACTTTTTTGACCATTTGATTCATTGGAGAAGGGTGTTTATTTGCTAAAATGTTTATTTGCTAAAATACAAGGTTCTTCAAGGGTACAAAAAGCAAGCATTTATAAGACGGTTTATGGTAGTTCTATACATTAATATACATAATACAGTACATTTTCTTAGGGTGTCTACCCTTGAAGTTAACTGAGTCTGACAGTTATGAATAATACAGTTTTTTTGTTTCACTACTCTGTGTTCAGTCAGTATTTAAGCATAAAGTAGGACATTGGGGGTTTCCAGTGGCCTAGTTTTGAATGTTTGCATTTTTTTCAGTGCAACTGTGTCCCCATTTGTTTTTATGTTGATCAAATGGTGCGATATGGCCTTCCCACCTTCCGATTAGTCAGATAATGGTCTTGAGTGACTCAGCAATAACTGACGTTAAACCAAGAAACCCCCCTATCTCAAACAAACGGACATCTGGTTATGGCTGCTTTGCTGCTACATCTTACAGTATGCGTCAACACCTGAAGTACAAAACGGTTGTTGCTGTGCTACAACTCAGTGAGCTCTAACCAAACCTGCGGTAAACTACCAGCCTTCTTTAAAATGTGGTTTAGTTGAGCCCTTGTCATGATATTGTCAGCGGTTTTGTTGGAAATCACATGCCTACATACTATTTATGACGGATGAATGAGTATGTATGTAACATTGCAATTGGAATTTCCATATGCAGGAAATGCTGGATGTATTATCAAGAATTTAAAACTTAATTCAGTAATTTAGTGTTGTTACAGATACATTAACAGCCATTTACAAATCAATCATTGAGTCTGTTAAAAAAAGTTCAAAACATGTCTCGAGCCATCACGCCATCAAGTAAAATTACAGGCATCACCTCCCCCCCTCTGGTCGGATCTCTATACCCAGGCAGTTTTTGACATAAAACAACCTTCATCACATGCAACACTTCACAACCCTTCAATAATTCACACAATTGGACCGCATGCCAAAAATAAAGGTTACAACATCGTTTGAACAAATTGCTCAAATTCACAGACAGCAGCTTTAGGTTTGTTAATAGTGTTCAAGAGGATTTGAATCTGGTTGAGGGCAGAGATGGTCTAATGCTGAAATAAATAGTAAATATCAATGCTGATGCAAGCAGATTGATTAATGTTTTGTCACAATCACCTGCTTACCTTGCTTTATGCTCAGAGTAGACCAAAGTAGCTGCCAGCATAGAGTATCCACCCTGCTCTCTTTCAGCAGAAAAGCTTGTCCTGACTCTATAAATCCAGAGTACAATAAATTTGAAACTAATTGGGAGGTTTCAAAGATTACTGTCAGCTGGGCCCACCCTGTTAGCAACAAAAATCCATCACTTCCCTGACTGTGTTTCACAGTAAAGCTCTGAGCACAGTTTTCCCAACTTTCCCACATGCTATTATTTTGTCCCAGCTAGCCTCTCACACCATTATGGAATAAAGCTTCCCTGCTGAGCACCCTGTAGCATCTGCAAACACATTCCTCAGACCTCCACTTACCCCTGGCTGGCCGGCCAGTAAAACATTGCCAATTAGGCTTTACTCCTTGCTGTGTGAAGCCCTTGTCCTGCTGCTGAGTGTGATGTGAGTCTGAACTACTTCCTCCCTCACTTCCCCTCCCTAGATGAGGTAGAGAGAGAGGAAACTCTTTACCTTACCTACCGAATAGAGTGAAATGTCTCCTGAGGTAGCTCCACCACATCTGTTTATATGTGTTCCAGTATTAACCATTGTTGAAATCTCACCATCCTCTATTCTGCATTCCTGCACAGTGCAAGAGACTGTAAAAGTTTGTCCTGCATCTCTCCCACTATTATTTGAATACACAATAGCTTCCTTCAAGTTCTGTGTGCACTAATAGACATTCTGCTTAAGATTATTTTAATCATAAACACATTCAAATAAATCAGAACATGTATGAAAACATAACCAGACGTGTATAATGAAGAGAAACAGACATAACACAAACATATTTTAGTGCACTGTTTAGATGAAATACTATCGTTTCAATTAGAAACCATGATTCTGTTACTATATTTCCTTTTTTTGTCCGAACAAATTTAAGAAGCATACTTCAGCTTACAGTTAAACTGTTATACAAGATCACCTGTTACCAGCTGGCCGCCATACTGATTCTGTGACATGCTCGCATTACGTCACACACCACCAGGAGCGTTTATTGATCCGGTGTGACACAGTGCATACTGTTGCAAAGGCAAAAGGGAAATTGACAGCCCTTTTTCTTTTATGTTGTCTCTAGTCATGTAGTACCATTTAAAAAAAAAAAAAACATGTTTGTGCCACTCTACTGTATCGATAGCCCAGTTTCAAGAAGAAAAAAATCGCTTTTCAGCAGTAAAGTACTTCTTTAAGGAACTGTGGCAAGACGGAATCGAAATATCCATAAACTCAGTCTCTTTTTTTAATCCTGTCAGGGCTTATGCATGCTGCATGCAAGACAGGCGATCCATGCTGTCTGGATACATTGTTAAGTGAGATTTTGGAGACAATTTAATCCCTCCCCAAATCCTGTTTTGTTTGCTGACATGTAACAGTTTGTCCAATAAAACCTCATTTCAATGGAGTCAAGGGCTTTGGAGTAATAAGGTTTTCATAACTGGGATTTGATCTTTACATATTTGCTATTAGACATACTGTAGTGTGGTGTGTGTGCACACTTTCCACTCATTTTAATTAAACTGTGTGTGTGTGTGTGTGTGTGTGTGTGTGTGTGTGTGTGTGTGTGTGTTTCTACAGCTGTGATCTGCCTGTTTGTGTCTCTCTGTGTCTCCTTTCCTCCCTCCATTTCTCTCTTTTCCCCCTTTACCTCTCCATGGACTGTGCATGTGGAACCTGAAGAAAGGGAGGAGGGAGGGAGATAAAGGACAAAGGCAAAGGAGCTTTTGGAGGGGAAAAGAGGGACAAGGGGCTGAAAAAGAAGAAAAGGAGAGGATGGAACAGGGAGGGTAGGCTGCTGGATGAAAGAGTGAAAGCAAGGAGGGGGGAGTAGAGGGTAGTGCACATGGAAAAAGAAAAGAGGAGCATGTGAATGTAGAGGAATAAAAGGAGAAAGAGGAGCAGAGTGTTGGTGTCACAAGGTTTATTTAGAGTTTATTGCTTTGGCAAAACTCTAGACTTCCCCCACATACTCCTCCAGCAGGCATGTTCATGTGTGTATGTCCCTGGATACACACATATTGTACATCCATGGATAAGGAAAGTAATAAGGAAAGTAATCTGAAATACACACCCAGTAGGATCCTTTAATTCTATTTGGATACATGTGAGGGAGAACCAGGGAGAACCCCCCCCCCACACACACACACACACACAGCCAAAAGCTCAACATGTGAGCTGTGATTGGAGAATGATGTTGCCATGGATCCCAGATGGGTGTGGCTACAGACTGACTTGCAGGAGCTAATAAATCATGTAGTTTGTTGCTGTCTGGAAGTAGTTGAAAGTGATAAGACTCTGGCGTGTGTGTGTGTGTGTTTGATTGTAGTGCGTGTGTGTGTGTGTGTGTCTGTGTATGTGTGTGTGTGAGTGTGTGTGTGCGCGCGCGCATATCAGGGTTTCACAACGCTTCTATCTGCCATATCCAGATGCAGCAGCTTCCACTGTCTGTTAGCCTGTCTGACCCACTTTCTCCTTTTTCCTTCCTTTTCTCCTGCCCTTGTAAGCTCCTTCTCTTCTTCCTTTCCTATTTCTTACATCCTTATACCCTTAATTCCCTCCTGCCTCTATCTCTTTCATATGCCCTTAATCCTGTCCTCCCTCACTCTTTCAATGCCTTGTCATTTTGACAAGCTGAAAAACACGCTACTTCACGTCATTCATTTTGCATCATGTTTATTTATTTTGTCTACTTGTGTTTTCTCTTTTCTTAAGCTTGATTTATTCAGTAGTTGTGTGTTTACAGTGTCATCAACTCACGTAGCCGGAAAATCTACACTGTAGGCTACACATAGCTGACATGCACCTCCTCAAAGATTTACTACAGAAAATGTTTTAATTGACTGCAGTAGGGAAAATGTTGAGGAAGTTAAAGACAGTAGTTTTCCTTGGCAGTTCAATCCCCAGCTCCTACTGTCCAAATGTTAGTGTCCATGGGTAAGGCACTGAACCTCAAATTGCCCTTGATGGTTAACCTTTTTTTTCTGTTCTTGGTGTATTCTTGTTTCGCTGCCCATCTGTCTTTCTGAATATCTACTTGCCTTGCAGCCGTTCTGTCTTTGCTTACATAGACTTACTCATATGCTATTCATGAGTTATCCATCTTCTGTTTTTAAACTTTCATCATCCCAAGATCTAAATTCATTCTCACCTTTGGCTTTCTATCAAATGAAGTCCTCTTGCTGGGGAAACACATCATAAGTGACAGACCCTACAACCTACTTAAGGTCTCTACAGGCTGTTTAAGTTTAAGCATTGCTATAAAAGTAGCCATGCTGAGGGTTAATGTTGCAAACAAAGGAAACCGAGTCATGGTTATCTATTGCTTTTAGGTTGGTTCATTCATCTATTGGTTCAAATTTGCATTTGAGCTTCTATATTTTAGTTTATGCTGGGAATAGATGATGCTGTCCAAATCCTGTTTCAAAACTGACATGCTCTCCCTAGAATATACAAGATATAACATGGAAAACTCTCTCCTCGGAAACTAAGACGCTGCAGATATCGCTACAAAAACAATGGAACTGGTTATCTGTTGCATACACATGTGAGCTTATACTTGGCAACAATTGTGAAATGTAGTTCTTATTTCGAGACTAAACAACTTATAGTAAATTGCATTTTGAAATAAATATGCTTTTTTCTATTCAAGTTCAATTCTGCAGGCACGTAAGGAATGATGGGTTTTATAGTTCCAGCAGCAGAGGTAGGATTGAAACTGGAAAATAACCACACTACTTTCTAGAGTAAAAACACAAAATAAAAAAGAAAGGAAGTCCTTCAGTGCACAAATGTATTATCCCTTTATGTTATGTATTAACCCTTACATTTAGGCTTATTGAATCTAGATATTGCTACTCTTATCTTGCGGGCGTTCACTTGGCCAACATGCTTATGATCTATTTTGTGTCATGACCAGTTGTTAAAGAACCAAGATAAAGCACACTGGCCAACGTTCCCCCACTGTGAGCGGTGTTTTTGCTCTGTGCTCTGACAGCTTCAGTCGGTAAAATCGAATCACTAACAGTTTTAGGGTCCTCTGAAGGGCACTACTGAGGAACGGTAACAAATTCACACCAACCTGCTTCATCCTCCAGGTAGCTGATATTATCTGAAGGTCTTTACAATTCACAACACAGATATTTGTGTTCCTGCTGCCAAGATCCGCTTTCATGGCTGCAATTATTTTAGTCCACAGTATTAAATACAGTCTATGTTGCAGGGACTTGTAGAGAATTTGGCAAGTCAAGGCACGTTTATTTGCATAGCACCTTTTAAATACAGAGACGTTTTAAGGAGCTTTACATATGGCAAGTAACAGCATTGAAAAGAGTTAGAGCATACCTGATCCACTTTGTTTTGTTTTAACCTCACAACAGTAACCAGTCTAGTCCCAAAGGACCTGAGATGTCTAGAGGGTTTGTTATACAGTACCAAATCCGAGTTGTATTTTGACCCTAAAGCATTTTGTGCTTTTGCATTTTTAAAATCAACCTTGGACCTGGAGTAATGTGTTCTCCTGAGCGCGTATATATAAAATTGAATTGCCCTTTCGGATAAATAAAGTAGTTTAAGTTTAATTAAATATATTTTAAAAGAATATTACAGAGGAATTCACTGCTCCTAACAATAGTCAAATTGGCAACTTGTTCTTACACAAAAAAGATTTAAAAGTGCTCTAAGCGATGTTGGGTGACGTTACTTCTTGTTGACGTTCAAAGTATTTTCAACCAAAACAAGACTAGCTCGCCCCTGCCTCCTCCTCATCCCGTCCCCTCCCCTCCCTTCCCTTCTGTGCTTCCGAGCAGAAATGCAGAAATGAATACACTTGAATTTTTTTGCCAGTAATATCGTTATCGTGATATTCAACAACAACTTTATCGCATATCCCATAATTCCCTCATATCGTGCAGCCCTACAATACAGCACAACAGACAGGTATTCGGCTCTCACCCCCTTCACTTTGAGTTTCACATCCTACCTTTTTTTGGGTTCAGATTTCCTCCTGTAGATGGATGGATGTAGGCACTCATTCATTCCCACTGCCATTTCCCTTTTGAACTCAGGCCAGAGTGGCAGGTAGTAGTTGTGATGGTGTTGTTCTTTGATGATAAGGATAATGGTGTTGACAGTGTTTCACAATTATTTCATTATTTATTAAGTGTACGAAGAATACCTCTTAAGATGTGGCATCTCCTTTTAGAGAGGGTCCTCGGTAGGACTGGACAATACACAAGACAACATACACATTCACTCACATACAAGCTCCCCTACAATTCTATGATGGGATGGTCAACATGGGACCACTGTTTTCCCGGAGTGTGCAGCATTCAGTGCCCCTATTTTGCGTATGTACCCTATGTAAGCATAGTTGAATAACCGATCAGTAGTTTTACAGTCTGTGGCATTTGTTTGTCCACCCACCATGATCCAAACATAATTTGTCTTTGTAAACAGGTTTCATGGTCGAGATATTTGGCAACCATGAACTAAACGTTCTTTTTTGGCTCGAGATTCACCAATTTTCATTAATAAATTTGTAATGTTGTGATGGATGAGGATGCTAGGTGGTGGAGTTATCTAACTGTCCCTGTAGGATAGGATGATCATGAAAAGGATTTATGATGTGTTGCACAGGCCTGTTGATTTGACGGTGCAGGTCACTGAGGTATATATATTTCTGAGTGTGGACTGTGAAGGAGAACCTTTAGGCACCTTTTACAAGATGTACTAGACATTTTTATAAATGTTCTTTTAATTAGTTAATTACCTGTATTTTGGTTTTGTGTAACATTTCATAAGGCAAAGTCTTGTGGACAAATTTGCCAAACAGCGATTTTAATTAAATGCAATTCTAAATGCCAAGGATTGTTTTAGTGTGATGAAAATGTTGCTTGATGCAGTTTTTTTTCTTTAGCTGCTAAATGCTCCATCTGTGGGTTGTCACTATATAAACGAGCAGTCTATTATAATATATAAAAATATTGATTAAATCAGCTTTAACCTTTCACCTAAAGCTTTCAACCACATTTAGCCAAATGTAAACATTTTACATCTAAATGTTATATGACCTGCAAATCAGCAAATCATAGGTCATTAGGGCTGGGTAAAAAGTTAATTGGCTGATTATTTGCAGTTTAAAATCCTGAGATTGTGCCATGCATATGTACCTTTTAATAAATGTGTGTACATCTGGGATAAAATGTTCTGTGTAGGTAGTGGTTACTTGTTATACAGTAAGTGGTCTAGTTAGGGGAAAATTGTGTCATTACAACATTCACAAAAAGGTTATATTAAGTGTAAAAGTAAAGGGGATAAAGATGAAAGCTGGATGTCCACAGTTTAATAACCGGAATATGTTCACAGTTTAACCTATTATGTAAACTTTACACAACTTTATATTCAAGGAAACAACCATGTAGCTCACTTGTTAAATATAGAATGAATATTATTTCCCAGGATAAATTCTGAGAAGTGCTTTACGCAACATTGAAAGGATGATGTAACTGAATCACAATCGAGGAGATTAGTGGATATCCAGGCGTATGAATGAATTAAGCTTCTTTATTGCCTCTGTATGAATATTGATGTGAATAGCAACAAACTCCAGTGTATATCCCAGCAGTGTAACTAATAGATGAAACATACTTGAGCAATATGTGACAATTTGATTAACTGTTTGGTCTTGTAATCACAGCAGAACTCCTTCTATAACAAGCTGTCAGCATTTAAGTGCACACTCTAGTTTAATTATTCCAGTTGGGATTGTCTTGTTAGTAATTAACCCAGGCCCTCCACATTGGGGTTAGGGTTATATTGAGCCAATTACAGATCAATAATTCTGTTCTTTAGCTGGCTGCTTCCTCACAGTGGTGTCTGTGTATTTTAAGTCCAATAAACAGTCAATGGTGCCCATTAGTAAGCAGCACAGGTTTGTAGTCAATACACCGGGAGCTGAGAGGGTCAGGTCAATATAGATCTGCGTTGGAAGTTAGTTGGAGAAGTAAAGAAAGAAAAAGACTTATCTCCTTTGTTTCTTTGCTTATTTCTACATACTTTCCTCTCTGGCTGAGTGATATAACTCATTGGAAAAAAACAAAATAGCTGTGTTTTTATCCTTGTATCAGATTTTGTTGTCTTGCAATCTTTATTGTAGCTCTTCCTTTCTCTCTGTTGGTATGTCTGCACAGTAATTTACCCGTGCGAGTCACATATCACTTAAGTCAATACCTTGAAATCCATTTCTAGTCACAGACACACATAATGCACACATGGATTCCCTCTGGTCCCACTGGGTTTATCTCTATCTCAGAGATCAGTTTGGAAATTACAATCTGACATATCTCCTGCCTCTGCGCTTGGGGTTAGTGCACGCACGCACACATGGGCTAATACAGTCTTTCTTGCACATACATAAATTCACCTACACACCAACTTTCCATTCAAAACTTTATGTTTCCGTCCACCTGTTGTTGTGCATATTTTGAAATGGTGCATTAATTAGTGGAAAATGCTGAAAATAGAAGAAAAGAATTCGTGAACATAACGTAATTGCTGGCTGGATGAGGTGGAAAAAAGTGGAAGAGAAGGCATATTAAAAAAAGAGAACATGCAATAAATGCTGATGGAAATGTTTCTAACAAATGATTATGGCTCCCTATCACACTGCCGTGGCTCCCTGGGACACTTGAATAAAATACAGCCATCATAATGTTGTTAGCACCTGTGCTTTTCCTGCTATGACAAATCATAATGCAAAAGGCCCATTAGTTTGTTGTAAAGTTTATTTTTCAACTGTAAAATGTCCTAGCCTCACTACATCATAATCACAATACGTAAATACATATCTCAAAATATTTTAGTAGATAATAATAGTATGCAAATAGTAATTTGTTTGGGCCCCCAAAAAAAATCATCAACTGACCCTTTTTAAAATATGCTTAAAATATGTGCAATATTTTGATGGCAAAGTATCCAATTCCATCCTCTCTCTGTCACACACACACACACACACACACACACACACACACGCACGCATGCACGCACGCACGCACGCACGCACGCCGCACACACAAAGGGCATGGTGCATGGTGCCCTCCTGCTAGACACCTGTTCAAGTAATTAGTGCATGATGACAGCCAGTGCTCTGCTGACCTGTGTGTGTGTGTGTGTGTGTGTGTGTGTGTGTGTGTGTGTGTGTGTGTGTGTGTGTGTGTGTGTGTGTGTGTGTGTGTGTGTGTGTGTGTGTGTGTGTGTGTGTGTGTGTGTGTGTGTGTGTGTGTGTGTGTGTGTGTGTGTGTGTGTGTGTGTGTGTGAGAGAAAGAAACCGTTAGCAAATGATTGTGAACATGTGTGCATAATATAGTTTGTGTATGATTGTCGTTTGTGTCTGGGTGCATGCAGTGAAAGGTGATACACACTGACAGAGAAAGAGCGAAAAAAGAGAGGGTGAGAGAGCCTCACACTGTGAAGGTTAGAGAGAGAAGGGGATATGGACGGTGAGGTGTGTGAGAGGCGTTGCCTCTCCTCATCACTGGTAATACATTTTTAATGCTGATTATCTCCAGCCTGTCGTGTCATGGATGGATGAGATAGAAAGGAGTTTGGCTCAGTCGTTGAGGAATTAAGGGACGAGGAAGGATGGATCAACCGGTATGAGTAATAGAAGGATGGAGAAAATGAAGGAATGCTGTTTACTGGTTTTAAGCATTTTCCAAAAAACGTAATCATTTTTGTATTTTGAATGTTTCTCATTGCATTTATGGATTAATTTTATTTCATTACTTCTGTCTCATTCAACATTTTAAATCACATCTTGGCTCAACTGTCAGAGAAAAAAAAGCAAATTACATATCCGGTTTAATTTACACTTGCTAAATTAATGAATGTCCTGTGTTCACAAAAAATGTCATATTGACTTTGTCATAACCAGATGGTGCACAAAATGACATCTCACCTGACTTGTCAAGGAAAAAAGACATTTGAAATGGATAAAATGTGATATATTTCAAGTTTATACAATTTCTTTGAGAATGTTATTGTTTTTCACTGGCTAGTTTTTCCGGATATCATTTGGGAAATTATCTGTATAGCCATTTCCTGACATACACATCATAGCCACAACCCATTTCTACTTTCAGATGAAACCCTCTCGTCATCTATAAAGGGCATGTTGTCATTTCATCTTAGGGTGGAGAAGAAATACAGAGACAAATAGTCCCTCCTGATTACCAGACAGAAACATATTGATACTTTTATCAACCCCTACCAAAATACCATCTCTCTTAATTAGAAGGAAAACAATGAAATCTCACCAGCTCCTCCATCCTGACGCAGAAGTGTTTTGCTATGCTTTTGTTTCACTGGCCCTCTGTCAGAGATATGTGTGCAACTGAGGCTCTCGAATGTTTAATGTTGAAAATTTGAGAGACTTTGTGATCTTTGCTGACTTATTTTACCACCTTTGGTACTGGATAATGTCTTCTCTCACATGTGTCTCTTCAGTGTAGACAGGTGTGGAATCTTCTATTAAAACAAAAAAACAACACATTGGATTTGTGTCTGTGGGTGAATATATGTAAGTAGGACAGAGAAAATGGAAGAATTGCTGTGTTGGCTGATTTAGAGATGGATGGCTGCTCAGGATGAATGAATAGACTCAAGACAGAGGCGGACAAATGGAGGTAAAGAGGAATACAAATCCTGACAAAAGTACAGATGAGTTGTTGGGAAAATATCTTTCAGGACAAGCAGGAGGATGGAGGATTACATTGTTAGGAAAGAATGGCAAAGGAGAGAGTTAGCCTCTAACAGACAGAGGGAAAAAAGGTCAGAGGCTCTTTGTGCCAAAAGACATTCCATTCCCGGTCAAAACTATGCTGACCTAAAAAATTTAATTATAAAGCACTTTAATGTCACTAATGTAACACAACTTACAAATGACTTAACATGATGACTTTTGGTATAATTTCCTGAATAATACATAATTTTCTGCAAAATAATTGGCAAATATTACCTGATACTTGAATACTTGAATGTACAACAGCTTTGAAAAGAAAACTAACTTTTTTTTAACACATTTGTTGGAAACTGGCCTTTGGTATGTCACACCTCTCAAGACTTGTGCTTGGATAAAATGTTTTAGCGGAAAAGCAAGAATACTTATTTTATTTGGAGTTTCTTTAGCTTACATACAATATGTGTAGGCCATATATAAAACCGCAAAGTAAAAAAAAAGAAAAAGCTGAAATCTGTTTCTTTTTAAACCCCAATCCCAAAATATTGTAGCACTCACTAGCACTAATATAACACTCACAAATTATGGAAAGTTGTAAAAAAGTGAAGTAGGATATCTTATTAAACACGAGTTTGTAATTTATTTATTCATTCATACATTTTTGTGTACATATCCAACAGCTAATACACCTAATGACATTAAATATTCCTATTTCATCAGGAATATTAAAAACATGTTTTTCAAATTTTACAATTCCATTGGTTTGCTTTATTTTCAGTTTATTGAAATAAGTGCTTAAAACGCATAGCCTTGACATCCAGAGTTTGGGGGAGAAAGAGAGGTAGTCAGAGAAATTTAAGCGTGAAAGAGAGAAAGCAATCTCTCATCACTCTTCCACATCTTCTTTACCTTCCATCCTGCTCTCCATTCCCCTGCCATGTGCCCAGGCAGAGGTAGTTGTTATGATCACACACACACACACACACACACACACACACACACACACACACACACACACACACACACACACACACACACACACACACACACACACACATGGGTGTCCTAATCAAAGCCAGACTCTGCACATTGTGTCCCAGTTGAACAGCTATTTTTATCTGCAGCACTCTGACAGGGATGGAATGGGTCAGATAGGCCAGGCTGACGAATCCTTTAAGACCGACCGATTAACAGAGCCTGCTGGACCGCCAATACACAAACACACCTTCACTGTTTAAGTAAACAAATAAACCAATTCTGTTTCATTATCACAAATGCAAACTCATACAGACTTTACTCTCTTTCCCTCTTTATCTCACACTTTCTCTCTCTCACACACTTTCTCTCTCACACACACACACACACACACACACACACACACACACACACACACACACACACACACACACACACACACACAAGGACACTTACAGCAAGTTCCAGCCTATGATGATGTATATCTGTATTCCCTTGTTCGTTCGTTCTGCTTCTTTAATACCTGGATCTGTGCCCTCCTACACTCCACATACACAGCCTGTCCTGTCCCATTAGCACCATGGCACATCTTCAGGCTCACACATGCATGATGCTGACACACACACACACACACACACACACACACACACACACACACACAGACACACAGATGTGGTTAGAGACACATGATTACTGATTTACTGTTGTGAGAGTTGGCAGAGGTCCCATTTCTGGCTTGTTAGTTTTGGATTCAAGTGTTCTGGCTTGGACCCAATTAGTTTCTCTCCCTACCTCCCTCTCACTGCAGTTACTTTGTTGTCATGACTCTGTGTTGGATAGTACTGTATGTGCCATATATAATTCCCCCCCCAAAAAACAGCATGTTCTATACAGAAGCTGAGAACAATTAATTGTCTTGTGCATATACAGTATGTAAGTATTTGTAATAGTTTGTAGCTGCTTGCTTTGAAGCCAACATACAACCGCACCTATGAGAACATTAAACAGCTATAAACATTTACTGTGGTGTACACGGTGTTGTTAAACTATTTATGAAACAGTAAGGCTACAAGTTGTACTGTAAGTGCTGTGTGATTCTGTGCCTTTCTCTTACTCTCAGTTCACATGAGCTCTATTAACCTATGCCACTAAAGTAATATCAGCTCTTGGCATACTCCCATCTCCTCATATATAACTAATGATAAATGTTGCAACCTGTTCTGGTGGCAGTGGGAGAATATATCCTTTAGCAAAAAGCAAGTTGTCTGTATGCTCCAACTGAAGTGTTTGATAGATGGTCAAACAACTTCTGAAAACCCTCCCCGCACCTTTCTGACATCGTATATTTTAATTTTATTTTCGTAGATTTCCGAAACCAACAATCATGGCTATTTCTCTCAGTGGTTGGTAAGATGTGTGGAGATGAGAAAGTATGCAGGATTTAAACTTCTAAAACTCTCTTTTGTTCATTATTTTAAAAAAGCTATTTCTGTCACTTTCCATGCGAACAACCCAGTGCAACACTATGAATGCTTTCCAGGACAGATTGTTTAAAGGTGTGCGTTACTTCTTCCAGCATGGTTATACAACAAGCTGAATGAACTAATTCTTTTCAAACATAACCCATCCCTCATGCCTCTTTTATTATTTTGCTGTGCAGTTACTGAACATAAACACGTAAATAAACGGTTAACATCAGTCCCAGACATTGGATAGACTCATAATGATGCAGGTCAAAGTTAGTTTTAATTGTGGTCAAAGGGAATGCGGTAGGATTCATTTGTGACTGCATGTGAATAAGTCGTACCCCTTCCTGAAGTCTTCGGTCCACATTCTCAGCAAACATCGGTATCTATACTCTCTATAACCAATGTTTTATCTGTAGAGAAAATTATTTAGTTACCATTTTACAACTACAGCTGCCAGGGGACCGTGCCAAATCTTGTTTACTCAGCCTTTTGCACTGTCTTTCTCCCTACCCGTCTCTTCTTATCTATTTCTGTCTTTCTATTAGTCTCAGCCTCTATATTGCTTTCTTCTCTCTCTGTCTCCTCTGTTATGTGTTGCCGATTCAAAATAATCACATACACATTTTCAACCACAGCTTTACTTTCAACATCCTTATGTGCTTAACATAAACGTGTACACATGCATCTGCCAGCATATACTGCTAATAAGGCCATATCTATCTATCTATCTTCTATAAATTGCGTGAATGTCTGTCTGTCTCTTTGTGCGTGTTATATGTATAGTTCTCAAAACGTTAGTCCAATGGAGTTCAAACTTGACAGGGAACATGCTACGGGCATGAGTAAGTGCAGCGCCAAGTTTGACGTTGTTTGGATTAGAAATGCAAAATATGTTGTTAAATATATATTGGTAAAAGACACCCACATTGGCTTTTGCCCCTCTAGCCGCTGGTCACTCCCCCTCTTACACTGCACACTGAGTGAGCACAGCACAGGACCAGAGACAGAGGGTCGAAGAAAGCAACAGAGCTTTGGCAGCTGCAATGTGAAATACACCTTAGACCCACAAAAAGGTGCAATGTAGCACTACTTTGGACTGTATTTGACAATGAATAAACAAATGACAATTCCCGAATTTAAGGAAGTTTCAGAATCCCACATGCAAAGCACAGCCAGCTCCAGACAACAAGTGGCAGACAGAGCGTGATGCCACTTATAGGCGGGCTACCAGACACTGTTTTTGAGTCACATTGTTGTCCGTGTTTGGGGGCGTGTTTGATGGCAAGGTAACTGGCTGGAGTTTAAGTCTGAGTGGAAGAAGAGTCTGGGATCCAGTTTACTAGCAGGAAACAGGAAGCCGCCTCTTAACTTTTACCTCTTATGGTCTAATTACTAGATGCGCATAAACCTCTGATGTTACATGTTTCATTGATCTTTATCCTTATTATTATTATAATTATTATTATTACAGTTGTCTATCTTTTTAGGCCAAAAGGAAGTAGCAGAATAAGCTGAAATACAAATCCCTCTAACATATTTTGTTTGTGTTATGTGTTTGTTTTTTTACTACTGGTTTGTTGCCTATTTATACATCCAGTAGATGGAGACATTATAATTCATTTCAACTGATGAAACAAGATCCAATACATAATCTCTTTCTTCTTTTAGCTTTGTTTTGGTCACCAACTCTTGACAAAAACCTACTAGATATTCCACTTTCTTCACTAGCTAGTTGCTAACTTTGTGTGTCTGTTGTTTGGTGGTGGGCAGGTAGCTTACAATGGGTTTTTTATCATAGCTTTTTTCCTAAAAACAACTGCTAGAAATGGAATTTGGTGATTGCAGTGAGACGAAAAAAGAAAAGCAATAAATGTGCCGTAAATCAAAACAATAAACTGAAAGGTCTGTTGAGATGCAGAGTTTGGTGGTAATTTGTCACTGTTCATGTTGGTCTCTGCACTTAATCATGACAATGAAGATGCAACTTGCTACCTGTGTTTGTAACAGTGATATCTTGTGTTTCAGGTGCGTAACCTGTGCTACATGGTGACACGGAGGGAGAAAATGAAACACACCCTGTGCGACCTCCAGGAAAAGATCTTCCACCTGCAGTTACAACTACTGGAAGAGGACATTGCTGGAGGTAAGAGAGAGAGAAAACATAAAGGTGTCTGTGGTGATTTTGTCTTGTTCCAGTTATCTCAACACGCCAATGTAAAAATTTGTTCCCTTTCATCCACTCTAGAACTATAGCCAATGCCGCCAACACACACTCTGTCCACCCGAAAACCAAAAGAGTACAATTTGGAAAGCTCAAGTGCATAACGGTTACATCCAAACCCTCGTTGACTGAATGAGGTGGGTGGACAGTTCTTGGAAATGGCCCGTCATCATTTTCTGAACAGTAGACCACACTTGACACCTTCATAGCAAAGAATACTGGAATAATGGTTCAGCCAGATGTTGTGACACACACCATCCACATAAATGGAGCTTGATTTCCTATCCATTTTGCACAGATGACTGACTTTGATGCATTTCATGCAGCTGCACTGATGGAGAACAGAAAGGACAAGTTGATTGTGCTGTGTTGGCTAGATATTGGCTTAAAACAAGATTTATAATCCTTGTGGGACCACCAGGTTAAATGTAGAACATTTTTAGTATTTATTCTTTTTAGAAAATGTTTATTTAATCACTTGTTATCATTTCACCTTGAAACAACACCTCCCTCTGTTTTACAAATACAATATGGATAGATTCATTGAAACACATATGCACATCAGAGACCAAACAAAGAAGACAGTCAATAATGGTTAAAACAAGAAAACTTAAACTTAACCTAACAATGGGACGTATCTTATAAAGAGCTATCTGCAGCACTGTCTAATAAAAGTAGTAGATTTAAAAGTAGATTTATAAACACTAATGGTGCCTTTTTATACAAAAAATAGCTATTAAAAGAGATTAAGATAAATTACTGCACTTACTGATCAATGTCCTGTGGATAGCTTATTCTAGAGCTTAGCGACTCCTCACCTTTTGACACCAATCTGAACGTTTGCACATCTGGTAAAGCACCAGAGCCTGTTGTACATGGGGTCAGTAGCTCAGCCATGTAACCAGAAGCTTAAATGTTACCAACAAAAACAATACTTAAACCGACTGGGAGCCAGTGTAAAGCAAGCTGGTGTGATATTGTCATATTTCTTTAAACGTGCGATTTGCCAGGCAGCTGCATTTTTGTAGAACCAGAAGTCAATGAATGGAGCTGAGGCTGAGACAGGAGTAAAGTGATTTGCAATAGTCAAGTCTAGAAGAAAAGTAAAGACAGAATCCTGCACTACTCCATCACTTGTAATAACTTAATTGATGATATTTCAGTCCTCAGACCTTCAACAAGTAATATCGACTAATAGCACCATACACATACCTGTAGGCTCTTCCCCAGGAAAACGCCGCCAATAAGGGTACACAAGCAACAATTCCCAGTATGCAAACAAATTAGGGTCAAATAACAAAACAAACTTGATACTGAGCTTTTCTAATTGTAAACTTTCTTTACAAATCAGTCCCATATTACACAATGTAGCCTATAGTCTTTAAAGAGTAAAAAAAAAAACACATAGAAAAAAGTTCAAAAATAATGACTAAATTATATTGTGATCTGGACTTTAGAGGAGATAACAGCTTCCTTTACAGAAGGACGTTGGTAAATAGATCGAACCTTATCTTGGAGCTATGTATCAGCTGAATAATGTGAGAATGTGAACGACCTTCTCAACCTGACCAATAAAACAAAGAATAACACACAGATTTTTAGCGTATCAGTTTCTGATTAATTGCCCGACTTCCAAGCTGTTGTAATGATGATGATGGTGTACCCAAGTTACACAGATGATGGTTAAGTGTAGTCGTTAAGAAATGATGGTGACCTGTATCTTCCTTGAATAATGTTAAGGGAGCCTATTAGTTCTCATAGTCATGACCTGCAGCTGTAAATGGCGATGACAGCGAAAGCTTGTTGTCATGGTAATGCCAGTTACGTCTTGTTGGCATGGTAATGATAGTGAACCTTTGTCAGCCTGCCCGCCTGTGTCTGTGTGTGTGTGTGTGTGTGTGTGTGTGTGTGTGTGTGTGTGTGTGTGTGCGCGTGCGTGCTCAATTTGCAGTGCTCATCATTCCTTAGGAAGGCTGCACACCCACACACACACACATCTATGCACTCCACTAAATCTTACAAACACTTTCTCTAATTCCCTCTGTGTCTCTCACTAACACACACACACACACACACACACACACAATATGTGCACATGAAAAGTTGCCGACTCATCAAATTGCTGCCATCAGGTACCGGGAGCTGTGCTGCTGGCACTAAACAGCCATATCTATTCTCACTGCCACAGGAGTTAGATTAGAGAGGATAGTTTGTTGTGTGTGCGTGTGTGTGTGTGTGAGCACCAGCAAGTGAAGGATGAGGTTGTCTGCTATAATGATTTGTCGTGTCCCTCATCTTGTATCTACCTCTTTTCTCTGCCTCTTGCATCTTTCACTCTTATTTTCTACTCTCCATTTCTCTTTATCCTCTACTTTGATCTATTTTTTCATTCATCTGTTTTTTTCTTTTCTTGCTTCTTTTTCTCTCATTTGCTGTGTTTTCTTCCTCTGTCTTCTATCTTATTTTTGGTTGTCTCTACACTGTTTTAGTCAGTCCATCACTTGTCTTCAGTTTATTCTTCTTTTGTCCTTTTGGTTTCCTAAAATGTAAACATTACAACGTTATAGTTTTAAGAATGAGTATTAATAATTCTACAGATGGTTTTATTGGTCAAAGCAGGGTGGGAAAGTTAAGAAAACATCACATTATAAATGCTGCATAAATTAAAACTGATTGTCACTATTGTTTCAGTTCTGACCTGCAGTTCAGTTGGGCATCCAAATGCTCTTATACTATGAACACAGCGCAGGGGTAAAACAATCGGCAGAACATGTGCTCACAGTATGTCATGTAAAAAATGTAGTTTTGCCAGTGTTTTTTTTTTTTTTTTGGGGCATTTCAATTTCAAACTGACATACATTTCTAGGCAGCACAGAAAGATTTAACAACTGTAAAAATCAGATTTTCAGAATCCTGCAGCAAACCCTGAGCATTACTACTATCCTTCCTCACCTCATCTCCCTCCGGGCTTCTTTTCATGTGGAAAACACACACATGTCTCCTCTAACCCATCTGAAACTACAACTACAACCCTCTGTCCACCTGTCTGTCTCTCATAGTACTAAATCTGTCATGGTTAACTTTCTGTCTGGCAGTCCACCTGTCTGTCTGTCATGTTTATCCGCCTTTCTGACATGTCAGGGCAGCTCCCGTCATGCTTTGTGAATGCTAGCCTGTTACTAGCAAGGCGGACGGGCAGGCGGGCGATGTCCCTTTAGTCCCACATGCAGGGCAAGAAGCATGATGCCAGAAGTACATGTCTGCATGATGATATGGCATCTAGTATCATTCTGTAACATCTAATTCATAAATGATAACAATAAAAAAGTTCAAAAACAGTGATTAAAAACCTTAATGTTTTTATTGCCTTTGGAGGAAACATATTGATGCATGTGAAAAATACAGGTTGTTATATTCTACACACACACACACACACACTGTATTACACACACACAGTATTATTGTTATGCAGGAAGTGCACCACATTTACATTCTGGCTCAAACCGAGTTGTGACAAGCTGACAGTGGTTAGTATTGGCCTCTCTGATCTGCTCTCAGCAAGTGTGTGTGTGTGGGGGGGGGTGCATATGTGATAGAGCGTGAGCAAGACAGAGAAAATAAGGATGGAGGAAGAGGAGGATGGGAAGGGACAAGAATGTAATAGGATGAAAGAGTGGAAGAAGAGAGAGGAACAGGGGTAGTGACGATGAGAGATAAAAGAGTTTGAAAGGGTGGAGAGAGGGAGGAAAAGACAGTAGGAGAGAGAGAAAAAACATTCTCATATTGCACTAATGAGCTCAGGTAAGAAATGGGACACACACACAGACCCGCACGCTGCAGTTCAGTGCACCTAGAAAGAGAGGAAATTAATCACACACTTCAAAAAGACGAATCCCCTGGTGCTGTTGCACCTTCTAAACAAGAGAGGGAAGGTGGTTTGGGGGGAAGGATACTATTGCAGAGGTGGAGAGAAAAGCAGCAGCAGAATGTAAAAACAAAAGAGCAGAAAAGGCAAATCTGACACAAAAGTGTTTAAAAAGGTTTCCACTGCTGATAGTTTTAGATTTACGCTGAGATTACAACCTGCTGGTGTCCTTGAAACTCCAATGACTAGTTTCCCAAGCTGTAGATCATAAAGAACCAGATCAGATTAGGGGGGGGAAAATTGGGGGAAATGTTGAAAAATGGTGCCTGGGAGATCAGAGGATAAGATGGTCCTCCTGTCGAAACAAAAAAAAGAAAGAAATTACAATTTAGGAGCTGTGTGAAAAAGCGTTCCCTCTGGGAGCTCAGTCAAAGATCCCCTGGCGTTAATAGCCTCCGCAATTTCAGCAACAGCCATGAAATAAATTGGAAAAGGGGGTAGAAGTGTCTGGTGGATGTACCTGCACTCTTTTACAAATCCTCTTTATTTAAAAAAGTTTCATACAGTCATACCTTACTCCTGCCACCTTCACACTAATTTACGTGTCTAGTCCAGTCATATAACACTCACATCCTACAAATATTCACTCCATCTCTAGTTCACTTCTATCCAAGCTTGCACAATACAAAATACTAACATTCAATTTCTATTTCAGTGCGATCTCCAGTGGAGATCTCACAGTTAAGAGTTTAACTTTGACCATGCCAATGCGCATAGTCGGCCAAATGTAGCATTGCTCTCATACTTTGTATGAAATTTCAAAGGGTAGGCTTATTACAGTTTTTCTCAGTTGCTAAAACACTAAAACCCATTGGATGAACAAAGTTCTCAGTTGTCTGAACTAGGGCTGGGCAATTTATCAATGTTGTATTGATATTGCGATATGAGACTAGATATTGCCTTAGATTTTGGATATATTGTAATATAATATGGTAAGTGTTGTCTTTACCTGGTTTTACAGGCTGCATTACAGCAAAGTGATGTAATTTTCTAAACTATTATCTACCTTTACTCCACTAAGTCATTAAATCTGGAGAATATTTATGATGATATTTTATGTGATATATGATTTTCTCAGGTTGCCTCAGGAAGGAAAATATTGCTTGTGATGTTGACGAAGTCCTCTGGCCTTGTCAAAAGACAAGAAGAAGCACAGTGATCACATGTTTACTCCTTTGAATTTTGTCCCTTTTAGTATTGTATACTGTAGTACAGTGCATTGCAGGCTGTATTCTGTACAATGAACACATTGTATGGCCCTGAACAGTGTGCTTTCAGTTTGTTAACAGTACTGAGACTCAGACTGCTCAATAGATTTTGACTGGTTGCAGGTTCATATCAACAAAGAACAAGAATTACAGTATCACAGAGAAAAAGGACAAGTTTGTGAGATGCAGGGTGCAGTGGATTAAAACTAGGGGTACAAGGAGGAGGAAGAAAAAATTGCAAAGAGTAAAGCAGAGTAGTAATTTCTGATCAATTTTGAGCTACTATGAAAGAATATGTTTTTGTTCATCAAAAGACAATGACGGAAAAATATGAATTTGTTTTTAGATTAAAAATGTACTTCTCCCTGAAAACTATATGTTTTGAACAATGTGTTTTATATTTTGTGGTGTATTGTTTACTGACTGCTTGATAGTGTGCATCATTTTGATCACTTTGTTAATGATTATTGTTGCACATATGCAAGGTAACCCGCTTCCTGGTTTATACCTGCTTTTAAGAAGATTAGGTGCACTTTACACTTCCCCTCCCATCTCTTTATGGAAACTCCCACTTTCCCCTTCACCCTCCCATGAATGCATATGCATGACAAGGAAAAGTACTTGTACCTCAATGCGGCCTGTTTGTACATACCTCGCCATGCTTTTACGTGCATGTTGCGAGACAAATATGCCTTAAGTGGGCGCAAAGGCGTTAGTACATCTGGCCCTCAGACTCTAAAAAGGTTTCTGGGTTCCTTGAGAAGTTCCAGCTGTCAAAAAGAGTTCTAGTTTGTTATACTGGCAGTTCAGCGTTCTCGCGTCTAGTGATTAGGGTCTGACATACAACACCCTGTAAACTAAATGTACCCTGGACATAAAGAAAATCAATTAAATATTTAAAAAAGCCTTTTCTTTTAATCTGGTAAAAGGTCTTGCAATCTCTGTTTGGGCTTTAAGCGCTGGACACGAAGGAAGTTAGCTTTGTTTTCTAGTGAACAGCCTCAACTAAGTAGACAATCCCACATCGAGAAGCTGCAAGTGGCAGGTGCTATACTAATAACGGGAAACAGCTTTTTTTTAAATTCTTCCATACTTTTACATCTGTGTAATTTTCTTTAAAAAAAACTCTAGTCGCTGTAAGTTTGTATCTTAGCTACCAGCCAACCCCTGACTTTCAGATACAATCAAACAAGTGAAAAGTAATAATGTTAGTCTGATTGTAAGCATATTGGTATACTGAAAAATCATCATCAGCGATCATTTTTTTCATGGTTGATGGGAAGACAACACAAGGGTTAAAAAATTCCATTCCATAACGTCTTCTCATTGTTTATTCTTCCACTTTACCTTAAGTTTTGTTTCTTAAATGGAGGTACAGCACAATACTTGCTCACATACATTTATAGTAAACAGAAATGTTCTTTTCCTTATTCTTTTGCTTTTATTTTTCCAAACATCATGTATTGTACTCATATTGTACTATACTGTCACACTCTCTTTTTGCTCTCTCACTGACACACACACACACACACACACACACACACACACACACACACACACACACACACACACAATGGTCTACTCAGTGTGAAATCTCTCTATGGTCTCTCTTAGCTTCATTCATGCATGTCCTGCTCCTCCATGCTAAAGCAAGCATGAGGACAGCCTACTGCTAGCTAAGACAGCCACACACAGTGTAGACATGTACTGTACTGACCAACGCGCACACACACACACAATTAAAATAATATATAATATATTCTATAAAACAGCTACAATGTAATATTTAAGCTTTTAATTAAAGCTAAATGCTCTTTATTTTAGCCATTTTAGCAGCACAGCTACAATGAGGCAATGTCTGTCTGTCAGTTGGTCCACCAAGTATTGAATGGATTCAAATGAAATTCTGTACAAGCATTTTATGGCTTCCAGAGGATGAGTTCTACTAACTATGGTTATCCCCTGACTTTTTTTTTCTTGAAGCACCAAGAGGTTGGCATTTGTGGTTTAAAGTGAAATGTCTCAACAATTGGATGGACATGTTTGATGCAGACATTAAAAGTCCCCCTCAGAATTTATTGTAATACCTGTGATGCCTTCTGACTTCTAATCCAGGGCCATTATCAGGTCAACATTTTAACTTGACCAATAAATATGACAAAATACCTGAAAAAAGAATGTTGACAGCCTCTGCTGTAGTTTGTGTTCAATGCTAAATAGCAATTGTTAGCAGGTCTCAAAGCACTGCTGCTTTGCAGAGCTGCGAGCATGGTTAGAGTTTTATTTACAGAGCTTCACTGAAAAAGATTTAATAAGAAGAGGTGACAAGTTTAAATCTAGGAAACACACGCCCATATATAGAGAGGCCTATTCCTTGACACAGCGGCCCAAGGTTCCACTCCGACCTGCGGCCCTTTGCTGACGGTCCATTCCCTTTTCTCTCCCCTTTCATGTCTTCAGCTGTCCTATATAATAAAAGTCTTAGATGCCCAAAAAGAAAGAAAAGAAAATCTTTGAAAAAAGTTTTTACATGTTGCTCCATTTGCTTCTTTACTAGGTTGCTGTTTATTACAACTTACTTTAACCAGAGTTCGTCGGTGAGGGCAGCTGAATTCCGCTTATAAAAAGCAAGGCGAAGAAAATAGAGTGACATGCAAAAGAGCTGCTTATTATGCAGCACGTTAGCATAATTAAAACAATAAATTGTACTTTAGTGATGTAATTTCACATGAATCTTTGCATAATAGATGTTTAGAATTTAATGTTCCCTATATTTTGAAAATCCAGATTAATTACAAATGTATTTTTTTTTTTTTAAGTGGAAATAATGAGCCCTCTGTAAACTGTCTTTATGTCTGTTACTAATAATATTTCACCCTACAGGGACTGCTGAATGAGAGCTTTTCACCCCAGTGTAGCTGTAAAAAGGCCTGCCATACCAATGCACATGCACATGCACACACACACACACACACACACACATACATACAGTGTACATACATGATACACAGCAGCAGGAGAGTTAGTGAGCCATGCAGTCAGGACTCTTTGTTAGTCTAAACAGCAGGAGCCTGTTACAACAAGACATCCCAACAATAAGGGCCTCCTACATCATAGAATGAGAGACAGAGAGAGATAATCACTGTTCTGTATATGTCAGTGGAGTGTGACTGAATGTGTCTGTATTGCTTCCTTACATGCTGTGTTTGTGTGTGTGTGTGTGTGTGTGTGTGTGTGTGTGTGTGTGTGTGTGTGTGTGTGTGTGTGTGTCTCAAATGCTGAGTTTATCAATAATCTATTATCCTTCTTTCAGTAGAATTGTGTCATGTCATCTGGGAGCTTGTGACAGGCATTTTTTAAACAATTTTCTGATGTTTTATAGCCTAAACAATTAATGAATTGTTGGAATTAAAAAAAAGAATCAACAGATTAATCAATAATGAAAAAAATTGTTAGTTGAAGCCCTAATTGAATGATAGTACATGAGTTATCTGACAATTTAAGTTTGACTGTCCCTTGTAATAGCAGGGAATTTGATAAGTTATTGTATTTTGCGTGTTGATAGATTGTTGACATGATCCTGTCTAATGATCATATATTCTTTTTGGTGGTTTTAAATAGGTTTTCTTTACCTACTTTCCCTCACGTCATGATGTCACATCACCCTGACAATCTTTGCTTTTTCTTATGTAAAGCAAAATATAATTAATAGTAAATTATGCAGCATCCATCTTGTGTCCGCAGAATGGGAAAAATGAACTGCTAACCCCAGATTAATGGAAATGTAGAGTAAATAAGCTTTTTTTTTTTAAATCATTGTACTTCTTGGTAGAGGTTGTGTTAACAAAATTTAAAGAAACTGTATCTTCGGTTTAGCTCCTTATTAAACAGGATTTAATTTACATCAAACTACCAGAAATGCTGCCGATTTATAGCCATTTTTGCACCAGGCGGTATGTTGATCTCACACAGCTTTAACATACATTAACATTGTGCTATGTTAGTATTTATTGCACTACTAGTGTGACTGTATTATACTGTCAGTCTTATTTGGTCTTTGATCAAGTGTACGTATCAGTGTTTGTTGTGTTACCTGTCATACTCAGCTGAAGGGAGAGAGCAAAATCTCCTGGTGTGAGGGGACAGCTCACAACAGGGAGGCGCTCTGCAAGGCCCTGTTACATGTCATACAATGTGTGTCAGCATGCTCATGGACCTGAACATACAACTGGTGTGTTTCTGATAGTGTTGCAGTTGCTTTTCTTTAAACGGTTTGATTTTAACTAAGAGAGATATAAGAACATGCAACACAGTGCATCCACACGCACGCACACGCACGCACGCGCGCACACACTCACGGACAGGTAACCGGGAAAATGACTAGTCTTTGTGTTCTTGTTTTAACTCTGAGGTTAACTAAGGAATCCTTCATCAATGCCACATTGGTCTTGGATCTGTCAGCTTCACTCTCAAGCTTCAACTAGAATACTAAACAACCCCTTAAGTCATGCATTAACATGTATCCCAAGCCTTTAGGTTTTATCTGGGTAGAGCAGAAGGGTAAATGTGCTATGAAGATGAACTATGGCTCTATCCCCAAGCCTCATAAGGAGGCAAGTTACATTTAGCCAATGACACCTTCCCTTTTCTGCAACCACAAATTGGCTTACAGTATTTGCCATAACACAATCCAGCGTGATCAAGGCGTGTATCTTTAATGTGTCAAACCTGTACTTCTTTGGGTCTTAAATTAATGTTAACCAGATACTTTTCTCCTCCTTTTTTTCTGTGATTCCTTCTTTATGTCTCTTGCAACTGCCTGTCATATTAGCTATGTGTACATCCAAATGTGAAAGGCAATATATTGCAAACTAAAATTAGATTCAGGAGTCTTTCCATCAGCTGTAGTTGTAGCGAATAAAAATGATTTCCTACATGTCAACAAATAATCTGAAAAGGTTAGCGATTCCAATATCTGAACTTCCGTATCAGCCTACACCGAGTACCCATCCGATACCAGTGCATTTAAAAATATAGATTTATATATTATAATTACTATGTTTTAACGGCTGTAGGGGTGTGCATTGATGCCTGTATGGATGTGCTATGATTGCTAGCATTGTTGTATAGTCTGACTCAGGATAATCCTTTGTAAAACATGAACAAATGCAAACAGAGATTACAGAGATTGAATGCCATAAAACATTCTTTTATTTTCTGATTTGACAGTCAGTCATTATGAATAAAAAAACATAAGTAAACTACTTTTATTTAGATATTTTCAGGCCTAAATTACATGGTATCGTATCAGTGCATATTGGAACAACTCTACTACTTCCTAACTCTAATTCCACCCGAAGGGAAGAAGTTCCCTGGGCTCAGGGATGCTTTCCAGCTTAAATATAGTTAATCATCTAAATCCCTAACCTCAACTCGTCTTCTGTGTCTCCTTGCAGATAAAACCAAGAAGGGAGAAAAGAGGAAGCAGAATGGAGTGAAGGAGAAAGGGAAGGAAAGGAGAAAAAGTAGTCCTGAGAAGAAAAAGGAGAGATTGAAGCCAGAGAATGCCTCCCTGCTAAAAGAGCTAGGTACTGTGTGTGTGTGTGTGTGTGTGTGTGTGTGTGTGTGTGAATAGATTTTTTTTAAATCTATAAATTCGTGATGGCAAAATGCCAACCAAAGTTGTAAATCTCAGAATAATATACATTTCTACCTGATTAAGACTTTGTCTTAAATAGTTTATTGCTGCATCAAGAGTGCCGCAACAGAAAGCTTTTATTCTGCTGTGGTCAGCACCCTTTTCATGCTGCTTTATTACCTTTTCTTTTGTTACAGACTTCATGCCTTCATTATCAGTGTTGTCATACATTTTCTGTGTGTCACTCAGTGTAGATCAAGTGTCAGGTGCAATGGTTAAATCTTTAATAGGATTTGACTGCAGCTCGGCCCAGCAGGTCTGAGCTGATGCATCAATCTGTTGGCTGTTGGCAGAGTAACATCACTCGCAGAGAAAAGCGAGGGAGAGAGAAGATGCAGCAAGACTGGATATTCTAAAAAATGTAATCCCTGTATATCATGCAGACCTCCTCTCAGCTTAGAACTGTAGTACTGTAGAACGTACAGGTTTTCTACAAAGTCTTAAGTTGACTTTACCAGGGGCTTTATTATTAAAAGTATAGTATATAATCTTTCATTTCTAAATCGATTCATTTGATTTATAAGTCAATTTCAAGATGTCACATTGGTCTCTAGGAACTTAGGTGAGCATTCGTCTTTATCTTTTGCCTCTAAATAGACTTAACAGTTATTTACTCATTTTCAGTAACATCCTGCAAAGGTTCTGCTCATCACAACCCCTGCTGTCTATCACAGTGGCTGAAAGACCGACGGACCCAGCAGGACGTTCCCACTGCAACTCGCTTGTAAACACAGTTACTATTTGGATTATAATAAAAGCGAGATACTGCCCGATCATGTACGATACGTCAGGGTAGTCTTGTCGTGGTGCTATCACTTGGAGAATTCAGACTATGAACTATAAATCAAAAGCTACTGTATTTATGGCGGAACTTGTTAACCCCTTGCGTCGAATGTAAATCCAGTGTTTGCATTTTATTTCAGTTCAACTCACCTAGCGTAATCAGTGTCATTGTAAACAACATCTCCCTGTGTTTTGACACCTTAAATTCAGACCTTTATATGGGTTAAAGGAGTGAAGATTTGTAATGAGGTTGAAACAGGCATAAAAATGATGGTAAAACTGAAAGAGGGAAGCTCTGTCAGTGTTAATCTTCGTCATTGATGAGCGACTGGAAGACTGTCACTGCCAATCCTCATCATAAGTGAGACGAGGATGCATGATAATGGTTGCCTGCCCTGCTGGAAGGTGATCTATTCCTCACTACCAATCATTACAGCCATATATGACGCTCAGAAGACAGTTATTAAATGGAAATTGAGCACGCAGATTATATGCATGTAGATATTGGTTCCTAACATTGACAATTTACAGGCATTTAGCTGACACTCATATCCACGGCGACTTGAAGCGAACGAGGAGATAAAGGCTCAGCGTCTCGCTCGAGGACACAATATTGTTGATGGACACACACTGGCGGCTGTGATGATTAAATCTGTAGCTTTTAAGTTGTCAACACAAGACAAGCCACCTGCCTGACTATTGGGGTGCAAATTAACATTTCAATGCACAGACAACATCATAAAAGTCAGAAAGATACTGCACTCTAAAAACAGTTTTTCCAACACTGAGCATTGAGAGAGGTTTATTTTTTTATTTTCCATTGAGCAAAAGTAATCCAGGTAGCGAGGGTAGAAATGTGTTGACTGATGTGTTAAATTAGGGGTGCACATACCAAAGCCTCTCTATTCAGAAACATGGGAGTTCCGGATTTCAAATTGAATATCTTCCCCTCTGTTCATGTCCATCTATTTGTATTTACCTCTCTACTGCATTCACTGAGGCAGACAGGCTTGCTTTCAAAGTTGGCACTCTTGGATGTGTCGGCAGCTCCAGTAAAGTCATATTTCCTGACATCCTCAAAACATCCTCAGTTTATTTTTTCAGATGCAGCTGGTTCATGGGACAGCAGCGCTGTGTCATTTGGATGAGAGCTGGTGCTGTCGGTTGTGGCAGAACCAGAGCATGCTGTCAGGATCAAACACAGTGTTTCCTCTCTTTCAGGTTATATCTTTCAGGCTATTACTTTTATTTTTTGGACATATTCCCCTTCACAATTACATAACCATTTGAAAAAAAAAAAAGGTAAAATAAAGAATCAAATAGGTGGAAACCACATGGTCAACAAAATCCAGAATGCATTTTTTATTAAACATTTATTTATTTAAACATTTATACATTAAATATTTTTATTACACAGCTTTGATGAATACTCAATTCTGATGGGTCAATTGGGGTTATTTCTAAATAGCAGACCGCTGCTATGAATACCAGACCATTAAATACTCTGGAGGACTATTGTCAAATTATTGATTAGTAAGTAGCCGTGTAATAAGCAGGATAATGTCGAGCAAGCCGGTCATTATTGCAAATGAAAACAGCCATGATTTCAGGATGTCCTCCGATCCAGATGTTGATTGGCAGCAAACTGCAAAGCAACAGGATAGACTGATATATAAACAAGTTCTTAAGCTTGTTGTATCTAAACAAAGGGACTCTAATTTCACCATTAAAAGTCAAAAGTTGGTAGAGTCAGAAGAGATGCTGTTAGCAAGCCCGAGCATGATCTTCTTGTGGGTTGTTTAAAAGTAGTGTGCAACAGGTTGACCAATAATCTCAGCACAAATTTTGACACAAAGTTGATCATAGAATTTAGTTTTAAAGTCTTTAGTTTAGCTTCATGCAGTATAGTGCTTATGAATAGTAGAGTAAAATGTTGCCGATTAAACTATCAAGTTTAAGATCCTAAAAAACTTGTAATTTAAGTTATTGTTATTGCATGATATAATTAATATGCCAGCAAGAAAGATAAAGAAACACTCTACTTGTTATATACAACATGTTTGTGTGGGTGAATTAAATGGAAAACAAAGTCCTCTGTATCTTCAGGCTTCCTCTAAAAACAAGCTCCTGCGCTGCAAATAGCTCCTATACTGTATGTAGGACATCAGGTGGGTGGATTTATAGTCTTGCATAATCCTTGTTTATATGTAGCTTGATCTAATATGTTTTGAATATTCCTGCAGTGAAAAATATTTATAGTAATTTACTTCTTAATACATCCTCAAAGGTAAATTGTCTTCTCACTCCCCTTCTCCAATGAGAGGTCAATATACACTTTTTGTCTATTAATGATGAGGAATTGTGACACGCAAAGAACAAATTTGTCACATTAAAAGCATTGAAAAGTACATGAACAGGACATATTGGCGTACCGACAGCAGCACTAAAGCAACATGTGAGGTTCCTTCCTGTGATCTCAGGAAACGAACATGACAGAGTGTTGCTCAAAGCTACAAAAAACACCCAACAAAGACTTCATGCTGTCATCAAAGGATGAAACCCAGAGCTGCTCGGTTGATAATGAAATGGGCTCTGACTTTGTGAGATTATAGCATTTTGGTAGGAATTATATACAGCTTAGCATAACCACACTTTATTGTTAACATGTGAACGTTAATGGAGTTAGACCTGTATATTGGCAGATTTTACTCTGCAGCTTCAGAAAACTTAAAATGGGTCTAACCTTGCCTCAAAAGGCAATTCCACTTTTGAGCAACAAGGGTTTATTTTTGTAATCTTTTAAGCAAAACTATGCAGTTTTTTTAGCTTAATTTATCTTAACTGAGCAGCTTCAGAATCATTGGAATGGTTATATGACTTTTTTCGGGTGGAATGGTGGTCGTCTCGATTCTCCCTAATACCTGTGAGCAGAAAAAACACGCTTGCAACTTTAGGCCGGCGGGCCGCTGTCCTCAGTGTCACATAATATTGTGTGATATCAGGTCTCACAATGTGACAAATTGCTTCACAGCACTGCACACCTACACGCCCCCATTCAGGAAACGGCTAGCAATAAGAACAAGGTAGCAATGGAGTTTTTCACACTATCGTCATGGCTGAGCCGGTAAAAAAAAAGCAGAAAGCTAGGAAAGCATTGTCGGAGGAACAGAGAAAGAGGAAACTGCGGACTGACCGAGTGAGGAGTCAGACACAAGTAAACATAGGAGCTGCCAAACATCTATTCTGAAGCTGTAGGGGAGCTCTATAGAGAAACTTGTGA
Organism: Etheostoma perlongum; assembly: GCA_026937815.1. NCBI lineage: Eukaryota > Metazoa > Chordata > Actinopteri > Perciformes > Percidae > Etheostoma > Etheostoma perlongum. Next base: position 8,035,260 of record CM049383.1, on the reverse strand, counting down.
GCAAAATGCGAAATTGAAGAAATTGCCAAAATTGCATAGTGCCTCTTTAAATTCAGAATAGATTTTTGATTTAGAAAAGGGGGTACTATTTTCAGGCTCTTACTCAAGTGTCTAGTGAATTCACTCCTATATTTAGCCCACTCATATGCAACATGAAACGTAACTAGCAATTAACCCTCTCAGGACAAAAGATGTTTGACAAAACTTCTACTTAAAAAGCGATATTACAAAATTTCATTTCAGACATTTATTCACTACTTTAATCATATATAACATAAGACTTTGGTAAACTAATTTTTAACAACACATCATAAGTTAAGGAGATTTGAGGTTTGTTTTTAAAAGAGAATAGATTTTTGATTTAGAAAAAGCCATGTGTCAGCTTTGCAACATGTGCCAAAATCAGGACAAAAGATGTTTGACAAAACTTTTTGAGATTTCAGACATTTATTCACTACTTTAATCATATATAACATAAGACTTTGGTAAACTAATTTCAAGCACCGAAACAATTCGTACAACACATCATAAGTTAAGGTTTGTTTTTAAAAGAGATTTGAGGACTTTCAAAAAGCCATGTGTCAGCTTTAGCGCCAAAATAACTCTTTTTTGAGATCAAATTGGGCGTCACTATACGGAAAATGCCCTGAGACCTCAGAGGGTTAAACTAACTGGTCTTAAAAGGTCACCATCTAACCCCACCAAAAAAGCTGCGGGGTAAGTGAGGAGTCAACGATATATATTTGCATTGAAGCATTAAGTCTCCTGTCTGTGTGAATAATGAAACATAAGGAATGTACTGACCAACATCACTGGTTAAATGGATTTTGTAGAGATAAAATGTAGTCTATGTGCTCCGAGATGCAGTTTAAAGTTTTGTCTCTTGCAGTGGAGAATACTCTGCAGAAACTGCAACACTTGTACAGGGCAGTCCATTGTTATTATCCACAGCACTGAATAGCTGCATGTGTTTTGAAATTAAATAGATTATGATCAGTTATTTTATTCATCTGATCAGAGTTGGCTAGATGTTTGGAAGTGTTTCCAGCTTGTTTGCTAATGCTGTGGTTTGCTCCTCTTTGCGGATGTTATTCTCACTTTACCTTGAAAGATTGTCATTGATCTCATGTTAAAACCATGGTTATATGTAATAAACACTAAAACCTTTCACTATTACATTTAACTTAGCCCAGTTTTAACCTAAACGTATTGTGACCAGAGGCCTATTGCACGAAACTAGGATAAGGGATTAAGCCGGGATATTCAAGTTATCCTGGATGAATTTAGCTTTGACTCGGTTGCACAAAACCAGATTGAATTAAGCCCAGCCAAGTAACCATGGAGATTTATTCTTTGCGGCTAGCCTGGTCCAGAGCAGGCTAACAGCCAGGCTAAGATTAATCCTGGTGTCTCATGTGTCAAATCAGCTGCCGTCTGATCCGAAATAAACGTGTTTAACAGTTATTCCGTTGTCTTCTGCATGTGTTCTGCTTTATTTTCATTAACATGCATTAGCCTACTTGTCACTATTGTTGCCGCGAGTTTGATTTAAACCCTACTACAGTTGTCTAGATGGTTTGGTTGCACTGGCACCCTGATGCGGAGTGGGACTTTTCCCGGTGGGACGGTACCGTGCCTGGCGTGCGGCCGCTGTCCAGTCCTGCGAGTCGCGTCAGTGTCCACTCTCTCTATAAAAGTAGAGATGAGCAGCGCAGCGTCCGTGGTCTCAGCTTCAGGTTTATACAGGACGCGCACCGGAGATTAAGTGTGACGATATTAATGTAGCGATATTCCCAGATGATATTAATGGCAGACTGGTCAGAGACCAATACATTCATGATTTCATGTTCTTGTTGCTTATCCTTCTCTAATAAAGGACAGTTTGTGTTACTCCGTAATATGTAGGCCTAATGTTTTTTATTATAGCTTACATTGGTTTCATAACCTTCTCAATTAGTGTCCCATCCCTGGACCAATAACTTATTATTATATACGTACTGTATATAGTGTAGTTTACATTTATCACACCGGGAACACCACAATGCTTCTTAATCTTTTTATTTTGGTGCGTCACTTGTCAGAAGTATAAAAACAACATGAATATTGTTTTACAAATGCTCACAGCGTGTATTGAAGTCATTCACTTCTTTTTCTAGTTGTCCCTTTCTGATCATTCTATATGAACATTAATTGTACAAAGAATTAGATATAGCTTATAGAGATTTGTGCATATGGTTGTAAAACTCGCGTTGTGAATAAGGGTTTGAAATTAAGCCTAGTCATAGGGTCCATTTCCCGAGGAACATTATTCCCTCTGCTCACTTTTAAGGCAAAGGCTAAATAATAATAGCCTACATTTTATTTATATAGTGCTTTACATGGTAGGCTACTCAAAGACACTTTACAGTAAAACCAGCACATTTATCACATAAAAAGAGAAACATGAAACTATATTAAAAGCAATTAAAACACAGTGTAGCCTACAACTTTGTAAAAATGTGGAGTGACTATAGGCTAAGTAGATATTTTTACACCCTCACACATTCAGTCGGGTCCGCTATGTTGGGCTTTTCTCTCCGTTTGATAAGAGCCGTATTTCCCTTTTTGCATATTCTTCCCCTCCTCGTTACTTTCCATTAGAAGCTGCTGCTCATTGGGTGAAACATATGGCGCATGCGTCTTCTCCATCTCTGCATCAGTAAATCTGTGATCGATACCGTGGTCTATGTGAGAAAGCCGTGAACGTGCACTTATCCCAGCTATCTACACCTGGCTGGACATAGCTTCACCTGTTCATCCTGGCTCGGCAAACGTGCAACCGATTAAGCCGCGATGAGCGGATCACACTAAGTCAAGCTGCGCTTTGTCATTTATCCTGGATATCTTTATTCTACTTTCGTGCAATAGGCCCCAGCTGATCATCAAGCAGTGTTTACTGTGTTGGGATTTGTCTACAAACTGTCTGACCACTCATGTTTCTTTCTGTGTTGGTTCTGGTCAGTGAGTTCTTAGTAAAATAGTACATTGCCAATAGGAATAATGGTTTGAAATGACTCACTAGAATGGGTTTAATGGAGCATTGTCTAAATTAGGTTTAGAGGGTATTCACCCTGGCATGAGTTGTAATGTTATCATCATCATCAATTTTAGGGGGAATGAATATGGTCAACCTTGAGCAATTTCAGTATTTATAATAGCTATTATATCATAGTCAGTCTTTAAACATCTGATCAGGTCCAACTCTAGTATAAAGTATATTAGGGTTATAGAATCCAACATGTCCATATGTGCATATGTATCTTACAGTATAATCAACTTCCCCAACTTTTGAGCTTTACGCATGCGCGACACACACACACACACACACAGTCTATCAGCAATCATGCAGGACTGTCTCTCATTTCCTTATTTACCCAGAGCTGAGTGTTGCAGAGCCAACAGAATTTTCCTGTTGAAGTAAATATGATCAATAAACAGAGAGATGATAACACAGGACAGGAGAGTTTGGCTCTGCCTCACTTGCTTCCTTTTCTGATATTATCTCCCTCTCTTTTCTATTAATGCTTTTCTTTGTCAGTGTGTGTATATATACAGTATAGATATATCTATCGTTCCTGTCTCAGTGTGTCATCTGTGTGTTTGTTTTTGCATGCCGTATGTGTTCATATCTCACAGTCTCAGTGTTTGTGTGTCAGGCCATCTGTTCTCTGTCGGGTCTGGTCCTGACTCTCAGGGCTTAGTTTTCCTCTTTGTGTTGTAGAATCAAGAAGACAGACATGTACCAGAACTCCTTCTCAGATGTACTGTCCCTTATCCCCGCTGTTTATTAGTGGGACCCATATGCCAGTGGTGATTTGGAAAAGGGAGATTGTTTTGAAATCTTCCGGTCACCCTCACAGGCACTGAGGAGTTTCACCCTTAAAACTGAGATCCATAACCAATTTTAGTTTCATTCCAATCCAGCATGCATGTTGTGTGTTGTGTTATCAGACATCAATCAAATGTGATTTACATTTGGGAAAACATCCACAAAGAATTAATTGGCACACTATTTTTTTAGATGATGTAACGAAACTTGGACCAACCTTTTCTGTACTAGCCATTGTGTAAATTAAATCTAAATAATTCGGAAAGTGCTTGGTCCTCAAAGTACAGGAACTGATTTTAGTAGATCATTTTACAGAAATTAGATTTTTCTGAACAGCCCTTGTTTTATCATGGCAGCAACCCAACTGAGGTTTGGTATGTACAGTAAAGTGTAGATATGAATATGCAGTTTCAGTAGTTTCCAGACCGGGAATCGAATCTTGGCTGCGGCAGTAAGGACCGTGCATCATAACCACTAGACCTCAGGGAAGGGAGACACTTCTCCATAGACCTTAAAAATGCCAGTCTGACTTTCCTCTTCATTGGTCATTTTTCAGTAATATTCCAGATTGATCTAATGAACTGGTGTGTGTATGACACACCAATTTGTATGCCATTATTGGTGTGTTATCAAGACGCATACTCTCTTTTTAGTGTGTTTATCAACGCCATTTGGCCTCCATTGAGTTACATTACCTTGCGATGGCGTGTGAATTTACGGCATAGCGAGTTGTATGAAAGGGCGAAAATCCGCATAGGGTGGTTTGGTTAGGGGGGTGGATGGGTAAATCACAGGACTTTCACCCAAGAGACCGGGGATTGTGTCCTGCGTGTCACGTTTCCTTCATGTCCTAACCCTAACCCACGTTTCCTAAACTCAACAGTTGTTTTTTCTTTTTTACTGAAGCCAATCCCGTTGTTCTTTTCCTAAACCCAACCGGTTCTTTGTTTCCTAAACCCAACTGCGTGGCACGTTTCCTAAACTAAATCGTCGTTTTCTTCTTGCGACAACACGCCAAGTGGCGTGTATGTTTACGTCCGCTATATGGAGCGTACACATACACGCGGATAGCTGAAAATGCGTACGAATAACATGCCACTTGGCTTAAGAAAGTCGGCGTGCATGTTTACGCAAAGTCATAATGTATTCAATGCATTTTAGAGGTATTTTGTGTAAATGGTAATATCTGCCTGTTTGTTGTGACTCTCCATCTTAAACATTTGTGTCTAAGTGACAATAAAAGCAAAAGAAAACAGAAGAGGTCTTACCGTCGGTTACCAATAAAAAATAAATAAAAGCCCCTCACTCAAAGCACTTTAAGTTTTGGCTGCAGTGCATTCAGGCTGCTTTTACTCATGAAATGGGTAACTTTGGAAACGGTATGATGGCCTTTTCTCTGTATTGTTGAACTTCAGTGCAAGGAAAGCATCTTGAGAAAGACAAGCTCTTTTATTCTGAATGAAAACACAACAGGCTAAAAAACGTCAAGGTTGAATCGTAGTAGCTTTTTAAATTTGAACCATTTTAAAGCTATAATGCTTAAATTCTGTCTCCCCCATGAGGAATTCTAAGTAATGACAACAATTCTGTCGATGTATCCACAAGATACAAGCCTTCCGTGACCGCGCGTCAACCCTCCTCCACGCAGTTAAGAAGGATTAAAAAACCCTAACCCTAACTCTTCAGTAGAGGTAATTATCTTTACTTGGGTTTCTGTGCGCAAAAGTTTCCAGACAACACCAATTTCTAAACAGCCATCCTGAGTAATACAGAGAGAGTTTTGTGGAGCCAGTAGTCTTAATTAAATTTGTATTAACTAATATGGCAATGGCTTGAATGTAACAGACGTTACGCACTAAAGCTTTAAGGTATACTGGGGTCTTTTTTCCTTTAGCATTAACTTGAAATAGAGCATGAGAAAACTTAACATTTTTAACAGATAATGAGGCCAAACTGCAGATAAGAATAGTGTGAAATCAATTAACACAATATGGCAAGAGACAGTTAGACAAGGAAAACGTCTCTTTTGTTGTAGAGAACAACTCCGATAGGTTAATTTCTGTGGATTCATGAGCTTTTCATTCTGGTTCAAGTTCGCTCTTTTTCTGCCTGCTGCACTTCTCGTCTCCCCTTCATCACTCTGAATGGTCTTTAGATCGCTCTGTTACTCTGTTTCAGTTTCTCTGTTTCTACCTCCGTCTCTCTGGTGGGGTTTCCAGGCAGACGGTTCGCACCCGACAACAATCATCAGATTATAGTGAGGGCTTTAGACCTAGCATCACTCTCTTACCCTCTGTCTCTCTCTCTCTCTCTCTCTCTCTCTCAAGCACTGGTCTTGGCCCTGTTCTGCTGCTAGTGCATTCCTTACCCTGCACTGAATTAGTAGCGCTGGCTAGCGAATCATTGCTCGCTGCTTAAAAATCAGCTGTTCTGTCAAGCCTTCCTGAGGCTATTTGTAGCTGTAGGACTAGTGTACACTCACACTGAGGCTGGCTGTTCCCCACAATTGTTGTTGTCACATAAAGCCTTGAACAGGCACCAGGACCTTTTGATGCATAGCATAAGCCTACAGTAGCCCATTAGTTCAACACGTTAGCTGTAGCTGAAGAAAGGGGGAAGAGTCAGTGTCGTCATCTGGTTTTAAAGACACAGCTCCACTATAGGCTTCCTGCTGATAATAAATGTGTTTGGGTATGTGCTACAAAAAACAAAACTGAGCCTAGATTTAACATTAATGCCAACTCATATTCTACTACCTGTCTGAGAATATCCACAGAGAGACTACAGACAAAACAAAACAGTCTTATACATACTTGTACAGACTTTCATGTTCCCCTCACGATTCACCTTTTCATCCATCATCAGGTGAATTCTTTTATTTTTCTAATCCTTTGGTTTGTGACCAAATACCTGCAAAACTAATGTCATCAGCTTCAGCTGTACTTTGTCAGTGCTGATTAGCAAATGTTAACATGCTAACACACTGAACTAGGATGGTGAACTGTAAAACATTATACATACATACATTATACTAAACAACATGTCAACATTATCATTGTGAGCATGTTTGCCTTTGGCTCAAATCACTGCTGTACCTAAGCACAGCCTCACAGAACTGCTAGCATGGCTGTCTATATTTTCCCAAATATAAAGACCAAAAGAATGTAAGGGTGTACAGTATGTGAGAATTTGAGCATATCTTAAGAATACAGTGGCATGTTTTAGGTTTCCTTCCCACCTTCCTCTCTCTGAACTCTGCTACTCTCTCCTCCATCATCCCCTCCTGTCTTCCTCTCACTTGTTCACTGGCTCTTTTTTCCCTCCGTCACCTATTCCCTCCCTCTGAGCTCTCTCGACTCCTGCAGAGACATGCTGCGTCATGGAAACAACTGTGTGTGTGTGTGTGTGTGTGTGTGTGTGTGTGTGTGTGTGTGTGTGTGTTGAATAGCTGGTTTTAAAGCCACCCTAACAGCACCTCCTGCCGTCCTGCTTGGCAGATCATTATTGGCACTGAAGATTTACAGGGAAGCTGGAAAGATGGTAGAGAAAAGAAGGAGCCTCACAGCAGAAGAATCTGCACACAGTTGTCTGTAGTTCCTAATGTGCTTGTGCAAAAGTTATTTGTCAACATTATGGACATCTCTGCTTAATTTATATGGTTCTATAGGTTGTAAAGAGACAGTTGTTCCCCTGTGTTCTGTATGCAGAGGTTAGTGGTTATTCCAGGCCAAGTAAGAACACTACATTTCATTATTTTTCCTTTCACAAAATAATACACCCTCTGGAGTCTAAAATCATTTTACTGCACTTCTTTGTCTGCTGCTGTTATACCAACAAAGAAAAACACAAATGCAGATTTTTCACAGAAAAAACTGTTCTTTGTTTACACTCTTGATGTACTGAGTTTCGGCAGGTTGTTATGGGTGATAGTTATTTGAAGAAGAAAAAATACAGTGGGTAGGTTGTTGAGTCCAAAATTGCTATTGTGTGAAGGTCTCGTTATCATTATTCCATTTTCTGTGAACATCCTCTTTGTAAGAGACTACAAGCACAGATTCTTATCAAATCAGGGTTCATGTCTTGCATCTAACTGAAGTTCCAACACTAGAACATATTTTGGACATTTTTGCCGTCTATAAAAGAACAAAACATGATAAACGCTTCTAACTCGGTGTGTCCATTGCTAGCTACTTTACAGCTGCAGTTGGTGCAATCCGTTTTGGATTTGGTTCCGAATTTGTTTAATCTCCTCTCTCTCTTTTTTCAGTAATGAACAATGTGTATGACACTCAGGTAGTAACTTAGCATATCATACATGCCATCTTTCTGGCAAAAATTAGTTATCTAAACATTTTGCTACTTAAAAATGTTTGATGGCATTTTAATTAAATGTGAGGAGTGATGGCCAAAATGTGTGCAACTTCCTCTCTGGAAACAGGAGAGAAGAAGTGCATGAGCTAATGGATACCACCCTCCATGTCTGTTCTCCATATACCTGGTCTTCACTGCATTGTGTGTATGTATGAGTTTGTGTGTAGACAAAAATGCTTAACTAGCCTTTAAATGTTGTGTCACACCAACTCAGATTGAGGAACTTGCTATTTTACTTTATTGTGGCACAAAACTGGAAGATTTCAAAGGCAATTTTGCAATTTCAAACCACAGACTCCCATTTGACCCAGGCTTTGCGATCTGAGAAGATCTTTGCAAATTACTTTTTGTTGAAAATGTATAAATACCCATGACTGAAAAAATCATACATTCTGTCATTGCATTACTTATGGATGGAATTAGAGTAATAATACGTTATTCAGCATTTGGCTGGAGGTCCCCAGACTCAACTTTGCAGCTGTTTAAATGCATTTTGTTATCTTTACTTTCTATGCATTTAAAATGTATTAATGTCTTCTTGTAAAACAATCAATGTGTTCCATTGCCAGCCAAGTAAAAGAAATCTAAGGCTTATTTTTTATTTTATTTGCAGTGTAACATTAAGCTAACCCTGTACTCAACAGAAGTGTAAGAAGTGTGTTTTTGTGAGCATTTTATTTCAATTGAGAGACAATCTCAATCAACTTCACAGATGTATTTATTTATGAAAAATGTGCAGCACCCCTCACCTATCTGCTTTGTGTTTATCCCCCTTTTGTCCCTTTTTCTTCCCTTTATCCCTACCAATTCCTTCCTATTGCATTTTCTCTCCCTGCTCATTCTCTGTCTCTGTCTTGATGTCATCCGGCTCTTCCCTGCATCATCTGCTCCCCCTGCTTATGTCCCTTCCCCTTTCCTCAGGTTTGTCAAAGTCCTTCCCGTTGGACAACTCTTTGTTCGACAGCTGGCTCGCCCAGTCGGTTCAGATCACCGCTGATGACATGCTGAGCCAGTGGGCTCTGGGTGCCCAGCATCGGGACAAGAGCGGTAGCCTGCTCTCCGACCAGGTAGGCCTTCAGCAGCAGGAGGCGAGTTTGATGAGAAAGCTGATGTGAGAGCAGGGCTGCACTGTGGCTGACCTGCTGTTCTCCTCAGGAATGTGCTCTGTTTATGTATTGATTAGTAGGGGGCTCCAATTAGAAAGCATGCTATAACTCCATTGTTTGGGGATGTGTTCAGGGACTAAAAGCACAAAAGAGGGGAACAATTCAACAGAAGAAAGATCTGCAAAATAATTTAACAAGACTGACAGTAATCAAAACAAACCTGCAGGTCCCACATTACAGTGGCCTGTAGTTGTGATTAATATTAAAACTCAGTTTTTTATCATTATGTAAAATGCTGTTAGTGTCAGCTTTGTCATCTGATTTTCTTTTTTGTTTGACAAGGACAACAAAATGTCTTGTGACATCAGTTATTCACATCCTCCACTGTTGAGCTGTTGGAAATGTGTGTAGGTGGTGGTGGGTGTGGAGTTATTGTTCCAAAATATTACAGGCAAGAATGTTAGGTTTTCAAAGCAGAAACCCTAGCAACAGGCAAAATAATCGTATTAATCAAGGTGCAAGATTCCAGATATGTCAAAAACATTTTGTGTAAAATGTTTATTTATTGCACTTTTTAAAGATGAACTAAGTCAGTTATTTTTTTTCTTCTCATGGGATTTACTTTGGTACTGTCCTGTTATCTCGACCTCATCAAAACAATGAATTATTTAATGACCTCATTTTAAAAAAAACTTTTTATTGTCCAATAGCAGGCGGCCAATGATTCTTCACTTCACCCAGAATAGCATCGAACGGATTCTTTTCGCCGATACCGCTTCTCCACATGAACTCGGCCAAGTAAGACTTTAGGAAGTGACGATCTGTGCCTCTGTGCTTCTTATTCCTCCACTTAGCTGATCCCCACATCCTTTCCACGGTCTGAGTGTGTGCGCCTGTCTCGGGATTCACAAAATTGTAACGATGGTTGACCTTGAAGTGCTCAAATCCAGCCCGCTCCAGTTCTTGTGTCTTGTAGGCCTTCCAGCTGTCTGAGTAGATGATGGTCCCCTCGGCAATGTTCTCCTTGATTGCAGTCAGCAGAGTAGGCGCACTTCGATCCGGCACTTCGATGAGAAAGCATTCCTTGGTTTCGCGGCATATCCCTCCGAAGATCCACTGTTGAGGTAGCACCCGGCCGGCATTGTTCTTGCGCTTGGTGAAAAGTGACTCATCAATTTCCACGATCATCCCCTCGCCGCCAATTTGTCCTTGATCCTTCGCCAGTAAAGTCTCCACGCAGACCTGTCTCAGATAGTTACTCCAGTCTGTTGTTGTGTCCTTGTTGATCCCAAGCTCCCTATTGCACAGCTTCCCCAATGTCATTTCCCAGGCCCAGATGTAGATGAAACGCGCGACAGTAACGAATAGAAGACGAGATTGAGCGAACCAGTTGCCGTTGCAAATATTGATCTTCTGATAGCAGGCCCTGAGTGTGCACTTCCAGAAGATTTCTTTGCCAAAGTACAGCTTCATGAGATGGTCGTTCTTTTGGTAGTAGAACACGATCTTGAAAAAATTTCACAGCTTCCTCCTCAGTAGTTGGCAGGCTAAACAGGTTCATCTTTCTAGCCGAAAATGAGGTCGAGATAACAGGCGGAATAACAGGAGATAACAGGCGGGGTAACGGGAGATAACAGGCGGAATAACGGGAGATAACAGGCGGGGTAACGGGAGATAACAGGCGGAATAACGGGCGGAAAAGATAACGGTCGAGATAACGGGCGGAAAAGATAATGAAAACATTAAATAATTGTTTTGATGAGGTCGAGATAACCGGACAGTACCTTTACTTTTAATTATTATTATATTCTCATCGCGCATCTCCTCTTTCTTCTTTCCTTTTCTCACTTCCTCTCTTCTTCTCCCGTCATCCAGCTCCTGCAAGGCGAGGAAAGCCTGCTTAACCTGATGATGGAGAATTCCATGCAGTCCACCTGGAAAACACCTCAGCTGGGCCGCAAATTGCGAGGGAGCAACAAGCCCCGTTCTCGTAGTAACCCGCAATCCACCACCCTGCCGCAGGTGCTGCTGTCTGCAGCAGCTGCCTCCGCCGCCAGCAGCCCCTCCCCTGCAAAGAGCCTCTGGGCAAGTGTGGCGGAGGAAAAGCCCACTTATGTGGGCCAGAAAGGGGAAAGGTCCAGGGGATCCTCCAAGGCCTTGCACCACCACTACCTTCATCACCACCAGACAAGAAGCGCTGACCTGCAAAGGGAACCGCCACCGCAGCCACCGATCTCCAAAATGGATTCCTGTCACATCTCAGAGGACCGCGGCCCGTGGGACAGCATCTACACAGGGAATGGTGTTGCATCTGGTTTCACTTCAGGCTCATCACCATGTCCGGCCTCCAGCCCTGGGGTCATGTTGCCCGACACAGGGGCGACCATTCGTGGCAGGGGTCTGCGGCTCCGTCTGTCCCGCCATGGTAAATCCAGAGGTAGGGGTGTTAGTGGAGGTGGAGGCATAGCAGGGCTGGAGACTGTTGGCCTGCCACTCACAGGAAAGGACATCTCCCTGCTGGACGCTGCCGAGACTGACGGGTACTTCTCTGATGGCGAGCAGAGTGATTCGGACACACGCTCTGGCAGACGCAAACTCCGCTTGCCGCAGTTGCATTCTGGGAACGAGGACCTGCTGAGAAGGAGCGTGCTGGCATCCTAAAGAACTGAAACTCAAACCAACACACACATATACACACCGTTATCCAAGCAGAGTTCCGCTGGTTAATTGTTTCTCCATCTGTGCCCAATATACAGTCCACATAACATAGCTGGATGGCTGTGTTTAACCCAATTCCTGTCACATTTACTAGTGGAAAATCTCTTCAGCTCTCACCTGCTTTCTTTTGGGGCGGACTTGAATGTAGCTGATGCCCTGTTGTACAGTAAAGCCTCTCCTCTGGACCATAGTTTTTCGTTAGCTTACCACAAGTTGCGATACATTCAGCAAATAGGAAACAAACATTACCTTTAGACGTTTTTTGATTTGTATTTCAGATTCATTTTGTTTTGGGGCGTTGAAGTACCTATTTCTGGCCTCATGTCTGTGGTCTCTGCCAGACTTGGGGGCAAATACTTTGTGGCATTATTATTATTCAAGCTGGTTTCAGGGTCTGCTTCGCTCTTGGTCTTTATAGCCTGAGATGCATCCAATGAGTCCTTGTTTTCTTGAATATGTTAAGTGGAAAGACAATTTCACACCAGAGCTGGTCTGAATATGTACTAAGGGGGACATGGGATAACATGTATTCAGCCTTGAAAAGCACAACTAGCTAGTCATAAGAGCTGTAATGTAAGCACTCGTGTGCATAATAGATGCTCATTCAGGGTTGGGGTCAATTCTCATCATGTTAACTTAGTTCCAAATTGTATACACAAAAAACGTCATTCCCAAATCTTCAGACTAAAAAAAAGATTTCCAGCTTTTCCACTTTTGTGACCCCAACCCTGGTGAACATTCAGATTGTCACTCAGAGACACAAACACACATATACTGACACACATATTACTATAAGCAAATCCCTTTGCTCTCATCACAGCCGTGATGAAATATTTTATCTTCTGTCCGATGCTTTCAAATTCTAAGTTCAGTATTATTTTTTTTTTACCCTGAACCTTTGGAGAAAAATCATCGTAGAAACTCTGTGCCTTCTGTCGCTTGCCCTATGCCCCCTGCCCCCTCCCCCCCCCAAACCTCATCAATCAACCAAACAATCAATAAGTAAATCAATCAGTCGTTTCTCAATCGGATTCGTAACAATCAAACCAAAAGGAAATTCTGTTGGATTGGTTACCGAGTGTAGCCGGTATTTGGCTCCTTGTCACCTTAATAATTGTCTAGTGCCTGAAACAAGGATGTAAATGCAGCATTTTCCAATAATCAACAAAGCATCTGCAACAGTTAGCAAAGCAGAGCCACACTGTACTATCAATGCAAAGAGCTGCCTACTGTTCTGTGCCCCCCCCACCCCTTAACCAGATAACTGTAGTCCAGAGCCATCGATAAACAGGGTTTGGCCAGGTTACACTTTGAGCACCAGCAATAGATACACTTGGAGAGAAAATAAACTTTAGTCTGCTAGCAACTCCCATTCAAAACGTCTTTTAGATTGGTGGTAAAAACTTGACTGTTTTTATATGTTGTGTAGCCAATTTCTTCTGTCGACTCACTGGTATGCATTAAAAATGCTTCAGAATTTAAGATTCTTGTGTACAAATATGCCAACAGTCCTCATTCGCATTTAGTGATGAGAAAGCTGGAGAAAGAACATGACTAAATAATCATAACTCAAATGTCCAGTTACTGACTTTTTCTGAGCTTTCAACTACAACTCAGTCTTGGCTGGCTCAGAGCAGAAATCTTCCTCAAAACCATTTTCTCCCTTAAACTTTTGTCTCATGCATTATGCTGGTTAACATAAGTATCCAGGGTCCAGTTTATCCACATCATTTTATGATTTAAAAGTATGGAAGCCCTCAAAAGTCAGTCATTTGTTGTTGTCATATGAGGCCACTGAGGTTCACAGTGCAGTTTTCAGACAACAGACATAAATAGAAACAAGTTTGTCCCACTTTATCTCATCCATGTGTATCTATGGAATATATGATATTGGTGTAGCCCAACACTGTTTCATTCAGCTAAGCACTGAGTAGGCATGTTGTGTAAGTTTGACATAGCCAAGCTCTCATAACTGATGGCTCTGCTGCACCTGTTCTCCTGTTAGATGAATGATGACAATGGGATAATCAGCTTCAGAGTCCTGCACTCTTAAGTTCTTAAATTGAGTTGTTCAAATTGAGTTTTTTTCTCTCAGATAGTTGTATTTTGTACTTAAAGCAGTCCATGGTAATCTCAGGGGTAAAGAAAAACTTTAAAAAAGAATAAAAGGTTTAAAGATTTATCGAAAAAGCGACGCAAGACAGAGATATATATATACATATTTTATATCATATACAGTATATATATATATATAAAGTGATGTGTGTATGTCTAGAAACTTCCTTATTTGACAAGCTTCACTGTTTTCAACTCCTAAACGACTACTACTGAGCATGTTCCTTCTCTCAGTATGACCATATGCCCATCAGCCCCAGCCAATAATTAATGCTTGATTGATCAGTGATTTACTTGTTTGAGTTACCAGATGAGTGGGACAAGTCAGATAATCATCTAATAATTAATAGCTCTGTGGTCAACTATAGGAAGGGACTTTCTTTTCGTTCACTCGGCTCTCTCACAGCTAAAGCCCCACCCATCTGATTCCAATGGATAAAGCATCACAAGTAACTTTAAGTGCTGCTTGTCCCAGGCCTGATGAACAGACACTTAAATAGAAGTGCAAGTCCAATGTACTTCCTCTGTTTTTTTCTGTATAGATAGCTTCTAGCCTGTCTTCTGAACCGACCACGCCAAAGAACAGATCTGTGTCTTAAGGCAGCATATTTACATTGTATCTACACATACACATGCTCCGTCTCTGGTTTTCAAGATGAAGAATGTTAGATAAGGATGTCAAACAACCCTGCAAGTAATGTCCAGGTCAGTTTGGGTTAATCTCAAACTGGCTCAACCTAGCTCAATAGGGTTCAGTCAGAAGTTGTATGACCTCCTTTATTACCAGTTATACTACACCACCACAAATAAAGCCAACCTGTATTCTCCCACATCTGCATTCACAGGGGTTCATGTAAGAAAAGCCGTTCTCCACAGTAATGTGCTGGCGATGGGAGTTCAACACAGACTCACACATATTAACCCCCTTCAGAAAAAGCCAAATGCTGCTGAACTAAACAAACAACATACAGCTCACACCCACATACCCAACCACACACACACACAAGAGCTGGTATAACAGGGTTATAATGTACAAGATGACTAGTTCTTTACGTATGTGGTCCTGACTGCATCAGGAGGTATGAGCTCACTCAGAGCAAAACTCCCCCTATCAGCAAGAGAGTATTATTACTTTTGACAATACAGTGTCTCTGTCTCCTTTGTCCTTCAGATGTAGCTATCCTAAAATATTCACATTATTAGTCCTCCAACCTCGTTCAAGTCCGGAAAAAGAAACTTTTTTGAAAGAGTTTTGTGTTGAAGTATTGTCAACACAAAACCATTCAGCAGCTGCTGAATTTGTAAGCATAGATAGATACCGGACAGGTTGAGGATTTTGGACTTCTACGTTGGCTACCGTTATTACAACACCCATGGACACTGACCACAACAATAACCGCAAAAAAAGCTTGTGTTTTGAAGCAAGGATGTGGTGACGTATCATTATTACGGCCCACAGAATCGTCCACCAGGTGGTTGTTACCATTCATGGGTTGCTAAGACAGAAACATGTAATCTTGGTTTCAATATTCAATGTTCAGAGTAGCCTGACTTTGTAGACAGTGGTATTAGACAAGGCCTCACATGTATGGCCTTAACATGTAGTAGCAAATGCTAAGGCTGCACAGCGGTGGCAGGAAAACAAAAATTACTTTTTTTATCTCCAGTTGTAGTTGTGGAAGTGGTTAGGTGAGTTAGACTTTCTAAAGATTCACCTTTGTTTGTAACTCAGATTTGAACCCAAGAACACTCCAATGTAGAACCTTGTCAGACCAATTTTAGTTTTCCTCTGTGCAGCCTTAGCAAACACAAACTGGTTATTATACTATATTTACAGTGTGGCTTCAATGCCATCTCCTTCTGCTTCATAGATACTGTAGACTGCAAGTTCTTTTTTTATCAATATCCACTAGAATACAACTTCAAAACATCACTCTCCTCTGGGTGGTACACTGGTGTGGGTGTTGGCTGACAGCCCGAAATGTGCTCTGATGATCTTTGAATTTTGCAACTCTGTCGGGTTGGATATCCAGATTAGATTTTTCTTTTCTGGGTTTCATCTGTCATATCAGTCATGGCGCATCACAGTGAAGCATTAGTGTCCGTATCAACGAAAGATCTCCTGGAATATTGAAGGTTATGTTCTTCTGCGCAAGCTTACCATTTAGAGTGCATGGTTACGACATTATGCATAATGGATACATCTATACAGTTTTCTAAATGGTGAGCTGGTGCATGTGTGAGGGAAACACCCTCTCCTTTGCAGGAGTTGGCCTGAATGCTACACCACAGAAATAAGCTGGTGGGCATTTTGCATGTAATGGCAGGTCAGAAACACACCTACACAGTGTTGCACTCCATCTAGCTTTCTGCTGAAAAGCTGGTCCAAGGCCAACACTGGTTGCTGCAGACAATTGGAACCTCGCCTCTATTTCACACAGCTGCTGTTTACTGTACTGACACTGTTGTAAACTTCCTTGGAAAGACATCACTGCTCCAACAGGGCTGGGTTCCTCAGAACTTCCTCAGCTGAGCAAAGATCACGTTTCAAACTTTTTATTAGTAGGGAGGCAAGTTATAACCACCCAACAACAAAAACACCAGTAAAGGTTGTTGTACAAATGGATTCATGCAACAAAACCATCTGGTTTAATTGAACAGGAAATGTAGAAGAAGTAAAAATTCTAAACATTGCATCTACTTTTTAATTATTATTTTTTTAAACAAAAACTGATTGTTGCCCTGAGGTGGTTTTGAGGAACTGGAAGGGCACCAGGATGCTGTTCTTAGGATGTATCTTTTCTTCTGTGGTTGCTCCTTCATCCAATAAGAAAGTGGTTTGAGGCTGTGCTTAGGTCAGTAAAGCCAGGATTGGCAAATGCTTGCTATTATTTAGTGGTGATACATTTCATTTGATGCCTTGGCACATTGTTTTTCCACAAAGCTGGTCTGTCTATGAAATGGATCAAACTGACAAGACTGTCGCTGTTTGATCTTTTGGAATGCAGGCTGACCTAGTAACTGCTTAGTGCTTCCTGTTTTTGATAATATGTCCAGTCCTTGCTTTAATGTCCTACGTCAGCCATACAAACCCACCCACCCACCTACCTACCCACCCACCCACACCTGGAGTTAATACACATTTACAATAATGTATGATACTGTTCTACTACTACTACTACTAAACATGTTCATTTTCCGTGTTTTGAAAAAGCCTTTGGAAGCTTTTTTTTTTTTTCATTTTTAACGCTTTAGCTGGCCGACGTGGCTCAAATTACAATGCTGACTCATTACCTGCTTACTCTGTTTTTACTGGCGCTTTGCTCTCCGCTCTGTTACAGCAAAGTTATGGCTTCAAGGTCTCAACATCCACAACCCAGACACACTGCACAGATTGGAGGTTTAGTCATACAGACTGAGTCGCTGTGGAAGCAGAAACAAGGTCAATTGTCACGTTAAGCCTAAATTGGTGGAGTCAAAGAACCACAGTGATTTGAATCAGAGGGAATTTTCTCACTCATTCATGATCTTGTGGGGTAGCTAATTGGCATACCAAGATCAATACAAGTCCAGCTTCTTGATCCTGCTCTTTATCATACACAATAGTGAAAACAGTCTTTGGGTTTTGGACTATTCGTTGGACAAAACTAGACATTTGAAGACCTCACCTAGACCAAACAAATATTTGAGTAACCTAGGAATAACTGGCATGTTACTTGACAATGAAAATGATCATTATGTGCAGCCCTACAGATTACACAGCTCTGTTAGATCTAATTCCCCCACATGAGCTGCTTGGGAGGCTCAAATTTGTTGGGGGGCATTTTATGCAGCAATGGTGGAGTAATTAGGGAAATGATAGGGAGAGCGAGGTGGGGCAGGGAATTCAACAAAAGTCTTCGGTCGGAAGCAAAACAGGGATTTTGTGGTTCATGGTTGGCACAGGGGGGAGAAGATCATTTAACAATACTTCATTACACTTATACCTATAATGGGTCCTTTAGTCTATTAAATGTCAAAAAATATTGAAAAATGTAAAACATTTTTCATCAAATGGCTTCGTCCAACCAACGATCCAAAACCGAAAGATAATCACTTTAGAATAAAAAAAAGACTTTTAGCAACTTCAATCAATTAATCAACTAATTGTTTTGCATGACTCACTGCCTTCCTGAGAAGTAAGAGTTGACAGCACTCTGCTCTGTCAACAAAACACCAAGCAGATGTGTATTTTCATGTTAAGTTAGAGAAAACCTGACACATCCTATAAGCTTCCCTCCTGTCTTTTACTATTTGCCTTTTCAGTGGGCTTCAGTCCAACATCACTCGCGCCACCGACCAAGGTTAACACAAACGTTGAGGTTCTGCCTCCACAGCGGCTCCGAGAAATTTCAAACTAAAGCTCCCATCTACACAAACTGCGCACCTTACTCTGTCTCCGCCATCCAACCTCTTCCTCACTTTTCCTCCTCCCACCACCAGCAAAATCCCCCTGAACACCCCCCCCCCCGCCCCCTTTCTTGTCCCTCTTGCCCACAACTACTCCTTTCTTCTTCTCTCCTGTCCGGTGATCGATCAGCCTCCTTGACCGACACGTGGCTGTTTTTGAATTGCTTTTGAAGCGTTGGACAATTAAAAAAACGTGAAACAAGAAAAAAGGATGTCTGTAGCTTTAAGGACAAATAATGACAGGCACGTGTTGTGTAAGTACGTGTGAGGAGGGGAAAACGTTGCACACTGTTTTGCTCTGGTTTGGAGAGCAAGAGAGGGAAGGGAACAGAAGAGAGATGGATAGATAGAAAGAAAGAGAGGAGGGAGATGCTTATTGAACCGGAGCCAGGAAAGCAGAGAAAGTACAACTTGTTCTTTCCTCTGCGTTTTGTTTGCAGCCTGTCCGCACAGTCAAGTTAACAAGCAGCTAATATAAACAACTCTTCTCCTTGCCCTCTCGCCTCCTCACCACTCTCTCTTTTCTCTCTGTACTTTCTCTGTTCTCTCTATCTCTATACAGCCAGGTCTCCATCCAAATATTTGCTAACTGTAACAATCAAATCAGGAAAGCAGAACGGAAACCAGTGAAATGTCCATTAAATGGCATGACCAATTCAGTTTTGGGAGAGAATTTTAATATCAACCTTGACTATCAATATAAATCTCCCTCTGTGGTTATATGTGGTTAGTTGATGCATTTGTATTCAGACAAAAGCATCATATTGGCCAACATTACCCAAAACAAACAAATCAGTGTAACAAAGATAAGGCTGGTGATATTCTATATTTTTCTTAGTGTCAACTAATCCAATTAAAAAGACCAAAATCAACAATTAATTGATCACACTAACAAGTATGACAACGTTCTATCCAAAGCCTGAAATATCTTATTCCTCTGTGCCGTAGACCACCACCATGTCCAAACAATATTGATGGACCCCACTGTTGTCCCACTGGATGACATGTTCCTTCATTACCATGCACACACATACTGTAGGTAAACTCAATCCCAGATATGCCATCCTGCTGCTGTAAATACTACTGCACCAAATGTGTAGTAATCCAAAGCTGAAAATAGGACGCAACAAATGCACTATTTACTCCTTTTTGAGTAAGGTTTTCTAAAAACTACAGTGCCCAGCTGTTTTAGGAAATTACTGAACTTTTAATTTTTTTTTATTTATTAAACTATATTTGTGATATGTTTTTAAATATTTATGTCTTCAGTAGGAACAAAATGCAAGAAATTTCACTCATTTAGGACAGATATACTTTGCCTTAGGCTTCCTTTGTGTTGGCATTTTAACTGCGGTCAATTTATGAGGGCTGTGGTTGACCTTTTCTCAGCTCTCTTCAATGTAAATACAGACAGCTAGCTAGACTATTTGTCCAATCTGAGTTTTCTGTTGCACGATTGTGACTGGTTTAAAGAAATGCCAAGAAACCAGATCATGTTTTTCTCCCATCCCGGAATGCTGTGTGGACTAGCCAGACCCTCCTCCGCAGTGCAGAGGTGAAGAAAGGTCTGGAAAAGTGAGACTACAATACTTTATAGTATATGCACACCTGACACAGTTTACGGGACTATCAGTAACTTCAGGTGGCGAGCTGCCTCTGGCTAACTTGTAAGGAAGTGTTGTCATATCTAACCTAATAACAATCCATTCTTGAAATTGAATCATTTTTTAATAATTATTCATGGTTCTTTCCTCACACTCTGGGCAATGTATTTAGCCTCCATTTACATCTGGTTTTACCATTGGGCTCCTGGGAGGTTCACACTCTGCTCACACATATATCACTGTAGAAAATTGGAGGTGTAAATGCAACCAGAACACACTGAAGATCCATTTGGCTAAAGCTACTGTCTAAAACTGATGGTCAATCCAACATTTGGAAACATTACATTTAAATTCAAACGGACCTTAACACAAAGGGTAAATGTAACAAAAGGACGTTGGTGGGAATCTGGTTTATGAGGAAAAGAGTGATTTCAGGGCAGGCACTGGAGACACTTTACTTCCAGGTGCAAATGTAATCTGGATAAATCATGTCTAGACACAATTTGTTAAGAGGCCCTTTGTACCTTATTCCTTTCTCTACTCAGAATTTTATCGTGATGCTTGTTATTTTATCCTGTTTCTCACTGTTTTCCTTCACTGCTTTTGTAATCTGATTTTTTTCTTGTGTGTGTGTGAGTGAGTGTGAGAGAGAAAGATACCTAATGTAGTTAAAACTGCCCAGCAGGTCAGCTGTAGTGATTGGATTTTGCTTCAGTATTCCTTTGATCTCTTCCACTTCTTTTCTTCCTCGTCTGTAAGAAAACTGGAACAGTCTCTCTTCGTATTAGGCTACGTTCACACTAAGTTCACAACATTCCTCCCTCAGGTTTAAAACACATCATGAAATAAGAGTTCAGTGTTTGAGTTTGCAAATTTTCAGCAACATTTTACTTACATAAACTTTTCCTCAGTACTTTCTCCTACAAGCACTTATTAATATCCCATTTATACGTTAACATTTGTTTGTTGGCATAAGGTTAATTGACAAGGTTGCTTCTTTAAACAATTTCTCTCTCTGCTCTCTCATGACATTTTTAAACTTTGGGTATCATTCTGCAACATGATATGGTTTTGCATCACATGGTCATATTTAGGCACTATTTAATTACCAATCAGCAACTTTAATCAAAGCAGAGCGGGACACAGGCTGTTTCTCCTCCTCCTGTCTTATTTGTCCTTATAAAGGTGAATCTCTGCTGTGGTGTCCAGTTTTTCCTCCACTCTGCATCGGTTCTTCAGTACAATAATATGAATGTTGCAGGAGTTTATCCTTCTGTATTCTTTGTTTCAAAGAATGTTGTGCCATTTGTTAATAGCAAAGAGAACTATTGAACATATATGAAAAAGAAGAGCTATTTTAAATTATTTTTTGGCTTTTTTTGCTATATTTATTTTCTTGTATTAGAATCTTCTTTGTAGAAGGGAAAAATCAAAAAAATGTATTTTTCATTAGTGCGAAAAACCTATTTTCTTCCTTTTTGTACAATTTCGATGTTTTAAGCGAGACTTTGAAAAGCAATGATGATGATGACGATGTTTCCTGTGACTGTATCTGCATGCTGTTTGTGTTGCCTTACTGATGGCTGCATCCCACTCTGATCCCACCAACCCCACCCCCAACCTGTCTGACCCCTCCCACCCCAACTCTGACCCCGCCCCCTCAACTCCCACCCTCATCTGATGGAGTCCCAGTCCAGACCAATCCAGTCCAGTCCAGTGCAGTCAATAAAGCAGTGCTTTCTGTGTACATGAAACTCTCTGCCTCTCTGTTCATCATGCACATTTACTTTAATTCACTGGTCTTTGCAAACTGATTTTACAAATAAAGAAAAATGCTCTTTGTAGTCTTTACCCAGAATATAGGCCAGGCCAGAAATAAAAATAAAATAGAACATAGAGAGGAAAGACAAGGAGGAAGGGAGACAAAAACAACACACACAGAAACAGACACTCCCAAACACATACACAAACAAACATATACACAGACAGACACAAGACAAGGAACCAAACACGGCTACAGCCCGGACTTCACAGCTTCAACCACCTTCACCCACGTGTCCAGAGTCTTTTCTGGCGCAAACGTGGTTTGAGGTAGGCCTAGGCTGTGTCTCAAATCGCGCACTTCTGTACTAAATACTAACTATTTGAGTACATAGTGCGTTCACACTGTCGAAGTGCGGTCAAATGAAGTGTACTTAAATACCCGGATGGTACACTCAAAACGCCCCGAAAAATGAGTGTACATCGATGGACACTTTCCACACACAACGGGCGCCATCTTGGCTACTTAGCGGAAGGGGCGGGGCTAACAACAGTTAGACGCGATAGCGAGACCGACGGAGCAATACAAATGTAAGTTGAACGTGAGTCTTTTTGCTATACTTATAACATATAAGCCACCTGTATATGTATATTTGGTTAATTTTACAGTCGGTAATGATTTTTGTACCACGAACTATAACCTTTATTGGTATCGTAATTTGACATGCTAGCAAGCCAACCTTAGCTAGCTAACAGCGGCAGTTTAACCAGACTGGCAAATACGTTATAAGCTAACGTTACATGTGTTGTAGTTTGTTTGTGTTAAACTATCGTTCCGCTGTAGAAGATTTTAGTGTTATGTTGTGATCTTAACAAGTTGTACATAATCCGATGTGAGCGTTAGCTCACCAAAATAGCGATCAGCTGATTGTCTGCCAGTTATGTAAACAGTAGCGTAATGTTAAAATGTATCCGCTGTTACTGCCTCCACCTGATGTATATACTGCCTCCACCTGATGTATATCCTGTATAACCCATCTCTTCAGGGACAAACGAGGAATAGAGGGCCGTCATTTAGGGGCGACGATGGCCATCAGACCGTAGAAGGATCCCCTGGAGAGTCTGAAGTCCCCCTCATGTCCCTGTCCCCATCAGACTAGCTACGACCCGGGGGGGAGCCTGCAGAACTACAAGCACATTTATAAAATAAAATGATATTAAAAGTATTAAACTTTGTTGTCTGTTGTATTACACGTTGCATGACTGTAGCAAGCATATAAAGGAATGGGGTCTATTTAAATGTCAGGTATGTTCCCTCTGCTTTCACTACTGTATCGTCACTGTATGAAGACCATTTAGAACAAAAGTACAACTTAAAATAAAAGATGTAATGATGTTTTGTCTATTAGGTAAGTTGTAAGGGTAATGCTTCATTATAACAGTCTTATCTATGGGCTGCAAAGATTTCCTCATGAAACAGTTGAGCATTAAGATGAACAGTAACGTAATGAATGAATATTAACGTTACTTATTTTTAGAGCAGAAATATAAGTATATACATATAAGAGTGGACTGCAAAGAATAGGTATAATTAATGAATTTAAAAGACTGCAAACAAGAAGGAATATTATACAATGAGATTAAAATGAACAGTAACGGGTCGGGCCGGGTTGAATGAATGAATCAGCGGCGATAAGGCATTGAACATTTTGAATTTAAAACAGCTTAAAATA
The DNA here is from genome assembly GCA_026937815.1 of Etheostoma perlongum. Lineage (NCBI taxonomy): Eukaryota > Metazoa > Chordata > Actinopteri > Perciformes > Percidae > Etheostoma > Etheostoma perlongum. The sequence goes on along the minus strand of CM049383.1, from coordinate 8,011,535 downwards.
AATTTATTTTTAACATCCGTCTTCCTGTGTGCTGTGACAGAAAATAACATACAATGGCAGCGCAACGATGGAAGATGTTAAAAGAAGTTGGCCGAGGAGATTTTTAAAACTATTGAAAACGAAGGAAAGTCAGCGGTGCATTGATGCGCTTTTAAGCTCGGTGAATCTTAAAAAGACTGCTCACTAACTCGGACAGAAGAATCCGGCCCGAATATTATACAATACAGTTGTGTGTACTGTTTTCAGCTAAAGGGGGTGACATGACGGCTGTGTTGCAGTCGTCATCCTGGAGCAAATAAAAACATCACATTTATTGTTGTTAAAATATCAAAAACAATGCAGGAATTATTTTTTCGCGAAACACAATAGCAGACTGGAATGCTCTCCCTTGGTGAAATTCACAATTTTACAGAAGAAGAAGAGATGAAATGTGGTCGTAATTTCCGCTAAGTGCACATGGCAGTGCGCGATTTGAGACAACACTCCTCTGTCGAAATTTACGCACTATGCAAGACAGTATATAGTGCACAAAGTGTACTTCTGTAAGTGCACTAACGGAAGTGAGCGATTTGAGACACAGCCCTAGCCTTTCTGTTTCTCCAGCCTCTGCTATGGCATCAGTCTCGCCACACTGGGTTCTGTTCTTGTTTGTTCTTGTTCTACTTTAAGTAACTCTAACAAGCACAAAGTGGTAAAAGTTGTAACCATATACAGTGCCTTGCGAAAGTATTCGGCCCCCTTGAAGTTTTCAAACTTTTGACACATTTCAGGCTTCAAACATAAAGATATAAAATTTTTATTTTTTGTGAAGAATCACCAACAACTGGGACACAATTGTGAAGTGGAACGAAATCTATTGGATATTTTAAACTTTTTTAGCAAATAAAAAACTGAAAAGTGGTGCGTGCAAAATTATTCGGCCCCTTTACTTTCAGTGCAGCAAACTCACTCCAGAAGTTCAGCGAGGATCTCTGAATGATCCAATGTTGTCCTAAATGACTGATGGTGATAAATAGAATCCACCTGTGTGTGATCAAGTCTCTGTATAAATGCACCTACTCTGTGATAGTCTCAGGGTTCTGTTGAAAGCGCAGAGAGCATCATGAAGACCAAGGAACACACCAGGCAGGTCCGTAATAATACTGTTGTGGAGAAGTTTAAAGCCGGATTTGGAACAAAAAGATTTCCCAAGCTTTAAACATCCCAAGGAGCACTGTGCAAGCGATCATTTTGAAATGGAAGGAGTATCAGACCACTGCAAATCTACCAAGACCTGGCCGTCCCTCTAAACTTTCAGCTCAGACAAGGAGAAGACTGATCAGAGATGCAGCCAAGAGGCCCATGATCACTCTGGATGAACTGCAGAGAACTACAGCTGAGGTGGGAGAGTCTGTCCATAGGACAACAATCAGTCGTACACTGCACAAATCTGGCCTTTATGGAAGAGTGGCAAGAAGAAAGCCATTTCTCAAAGATATCCATAAAAAGTCTTGTCTAAAGTTTGCCACAAGCCACGTGGGAGACACACCAAACATGTGGAAGAAGGTGCTCTGGTCAGATGAAACCAAAATCAAACTTTTTGGCCACAATGCAAAAACGATATGTTTGGCGTAAAAAGCAACACAGCTCATCACCCTCAACACACCATCCCCACTGTCAAACATGGTGGTGGCAGCATCATGGTTTGGGCCTGCTTTTCTTCAGCAGGGACAGGGAAGATGGTTAAAATTGAGGGCAAGATGGGTGCAGCCAAATACAGGACCATTCTGGATGAAAACCTGTTGGAGTCTGCAAAAGACCTGAAACTGGGACGGAGATTTATCTTCCAACAAGACAATGATCCCAAACATACAGCAAAATCTACAAAGGAATGGTTCACAAATAAACGTATCCAGGTGTTAGAATGGCCAAGTCAAAGTCCAGACCTGAATCCAATCAAGAATGTGTGGAAGGAGCTGAAAACTGCTGTTCACAAACGCTCTCCATCCAACCTCCCTGAGCTCGAGCTGTTTTGCAAGGAAGAATGGGCAAGAATGTCAGTCTCTCGATGTGCAAACTGATAGAGACATACCCCAAGCGACTTGCAGCTGTAATCGCAGCAAAAGGTGGCTCTACAAAGTATTAACGCAAGGGGGCCCAATAATTTTGCACGCCCCACTTTTCAGTTTTTTATTTGCTAAAAAAGTTTAAAATATCCAATATATTTCGTTCCACTTCACAATTGTGTCCCACTTGTTGGTGATTCTTCACAAAAAAATAAAAATTTTATATCTTTATGTTTGAAGCCTGAAATGTGTCAAAAGGTTGAAAACTTCAAGGGGGCCGAATACTTTCGCAAGGCACTGTAAAAGAACTATTTGACAAAGTAGTGCCAGGAGCTACACCTTGCCGACATCTCTGTCCAGCCAATCACATGTCTCCCGGAACATGAATATTTGTGTTGTTCTTGATGTGAAAGGTTTGTACCTGAAAACCCGTCAACGAATTTCTGTATTTTTGTATTGTTTTTTGTGTTTCGTTGTCGGTGTGACTCAGGTCTAATGAAGAGAATTAAACTATTAAAACAGCAGACCCCATCGTTAAGAGATGGAGGACCAGGGATTAAATTACCAGGGCATCCCCTAGACCTGTTTTTTGGCCAAACGGAGCACCTTTGAATAACTTTTAACGCAACAGAAACTGTCAGCACCTTGCATTACAAAAAATACACAAGTCAGACATGGCAGCAGCCTGTGAAATACTGAGAGCATGATGCAAAAGATTCTGTGGTCTGATGAAACAAAATTCAAAACGCTTCAGCTGATGTAAAGTGTCTGCTGTAACTGGGCAGAGCTTATGAACTCTCTAACACCGAACATACTTTGAAGCACGATAGTGCAGCTTCAGACTTGGCCAGGGAGGACTGGGAGACTTTGTCAAAGATCCAGAACAACAATGCAGGGATCTAAACACAGGCAAATCTTGAGGAGAGCAAATTTTTGAGTGCCAAAGGCCTGAGAGTGAGGCCAACAAATTTCTCCTCCAACAGGACTCAAACATGCTGCCAAATCAATGTTGGAGATGCTTCACAACAAGAATGTGAAGTCCTTAAGCAGCCTCAAAGCCCAGATTTGAATCCCAGAGAAAATCTGTGGAATGACTCAAAGATCAAGCCATATCGGTAAAATCCAAATGTGCCAAGCTGATGCAGATGTTTCCAAAGGGATTATTATTATAAAAAAAAAAGTTCTTGGTACCTGCCAACAGGTACTTTTTTGTATCACCTCCGTCAAGGTTCCAAGCGAGCTGAGGCGATACCAAAAGGTGACGTGAAAACCTGCAGACTACTGATTGGTCGGAGAGAATCGTCACTTATTACTGCATCATCATTGCTAGCGACAGACGGACGTGTGTCAAGACGCAATTTGAGTCCCCTACACAACGGGAGTCGCACATGTGCAGAACGCCGCCATCTTTGACAGCTACGGCAACACTAATGTTGACAAACATACCAAAAAGCCGGTTAATTAACCCGACTCTCGTCACTGATCCGGTAGAATCGAGTACCGACTCATTCCTGTTTTGTTTTTTTATCTCATTAGCACCTCCACTGGAATGGTGGTAGAATCAATCAGGATATGGGCTGTCGCGAGCCGCGCAGCACTTAGAGTTGTTGTAGATTGGAGACCGCACATCAGGCTACTGAACGAGGCCAAATGCAACCGTGCAACCACTCACATGTAATCAAACAGTGTCTTGGTTCTCGGCAAGTTTGAGTTGTTAATCAAGCCTTGTTTCTAGTGCATCTTAGATGATTTTGTTCATGGCAATTCACACATTAGCAATGGGGAAGTACATCACATACAAATACATGTCATGTTATCTTAGTTATGTTAAGTTAAATGTTAGAGAAGTGAATGTTGCAGGCTGCGTGGCAGGTAGGCTGTCACAACAAGACCGCTCACCAGGCTACTGAACAAGACCGAATGTAACCATGCAACCGCTATAGTCTAATGTAATCAAATGGGTGTCTTACTACTCATGCATGTTAGATGATTGTGTACATAGAAATTCATAGGCTACATTACCGATAGATATCACGTACAAATACACGTCATTTTATCGTGGTAGTTATGTTAAGTTAAATGTTTGTTACATGGTAGGTAGGCTGTCACGAGGAGACCGCGCACCAGGCAATTGTACAAGACCGTAACCATGCCTAATGCATGAGTCTATGTAATCAAATGGGTGTCAAGGTTCTCGGCAAGTTTGAGTTATCAACCAATCCCAGAAGCCTTTATGTCTCGTGCACCCCTTTTTACTTAACTATAGTGTTTTGGTTCACTCTCACTGCCGTCATCAGTGTTTCCAGCCGTAGCGGGCAGCTGTTTCAAATGAAAAAGCTTTGCTAAAATACCAAAACCCAAACAGCAAAGAGACAAAATAATGACTAGCTGGTTACAAAGTGAAGCAATATGGCAGTGTTGTGTTCATAATAACAATGTGGTCTCTGGAATTGATGCTCTAGTTTTAATTATAAATGTATAACTTTGAGATGAAAATAAACCGTATTAAATTCCAAGCATGGATTGCTGGAGTGAGAGTGTGAAAGGTACTGTATATGCGAAAAGAAGACAATGATTAATGGCATGATAAGTTATGCTAAATCAAGACCACAAAATAATTTAATACACGCAAATTTGTTTTCCCCTCATACCGCTTTTGCCAGCTCCAATTTTTTTATTTACAAAAATATGTTTTAATTGCAAGATATATAAAGTAAGTAGATACATTTTAAATTAGCTTTGAGTTCAGGCAGTGAAAGATAGAAGTACATGGTACAGACTCTGTCCTCGTGGGTTTATTTCAGGGCCTCTGAGTGAGAAACAAGGATTGATTAATAAACTGCTCATCAGTTTCCGATTTCTTTTTTTAATGACCGTTCATAATCTGACCATATTCTACTATTTCTATCACACTACTGTGTCGACCTCAATTATAAAACCTTACCCTGGATTCAGATAGACCTCAACTCTCTCACCCATCAGATTTACACAAACACACCCTGGAAACAAGCCAAACAAACACACATATTCATAATAATGGAAATCAATTTAGCAGCACAAAGCAAAAAAGCACCATGAGACTTCATGCACCTGGCTTTCTTCACAAAGCTCAAAATGTAATTCTTTTCTTATGGGGCCCTTTGGAAAATCGTTTTGTTTTGCAATCCAAATGTCATTTTTCCAGCCTATTGTAAGGGCTTTGGCTGAATCTGCTGTATAGTTATACCACTAACCCACTACCTTACCACAACATCAGGGAATTCAGAATTTTATTTCCTTTGTCTGCCATCAAGCCTCACACCCCTCAGATGGTGTTTAGGAAACAGCAGGATGAAGTTTCAGAGCTGAGTGTGCCATGGGGGATTCAGGCGAACTTTTCCATGCACCTGCCACAGCGCCTGGTGTTTTTACAAGCTGCCCTTATTTAAGCTGCAATAAAAAACTGTGTAATCAGCCTATATGGTGAAAGTAAGTCTGCAGTACAGAACAACATCAAATCTTCCACACTAATTGTGATACTACACATTCTCTGGTGTCTGGTATATTTCTACCAAGTCAAATGGCGCTTACCCACTGCTAGTACCAGCTCTGCTCCGCTCCACTTGACTCTGACACGGCCCCATCGGCTATTTTCCATTGCAGATTTAGTACCGCCTCATGCGCAAAGCGAGCGTGGCTGGTTGTCATAGCGACGCCGCAGGAAACTGCGGTGACCTAACGCGACACACACACACACACAGAACGTCGAAGCTGTGTTGTTTTTGATTCTCTGCATGTGGCTGTACCCGTTAAGGCCCTAACACACCAACCCGATAATTAGCGAGGTCAGTGACTCGAATCTGTTCGGTGTGTGTCGTCGTCAACTGGAGAAGCCGTTGGCCTTCATTTTGGCCGACCTGACTTGCTGGGTCGGAAAGCGGGCAGTCGACTTAATGACCAATCTGATTGGTGGAGTGCTAACCCGGAAATGACGAGCTGGACTAACGCCTCTCAAAATTTGACGAAAATCAGATTTTCATCAATCTGAAAAGAAGACAAATTCAGTAACAGCATACCATAACAACAGCTTAAAATGTTTTCAGAAACATGTTTCAGTGAACTATTTTTGTTAAATATGAGCTTGTATTCCAAACGAGCCACCATGACAGTCTGACTAAGAAATTTATTTCTTTGCCGCGCCTGCTGTTATGGAGACGTATTACGTCTCGCACACGCACAGAGCATACGCACAAGTTAGCTTTGCTTTGACGTGTTCCGAGGCATTTTTTGACAAACTTGGAGACTGGTCAGTCCGACTGCCTTTTCTGCCAGTCGGCCAGCAAGTTGGTGTGTCAGAGCCTTTAGCTAGTACCAGGTACTCCTAGAGTGCAACGTTCACACTCTCAGTCCAAAACACACTGTCCTCAGGTTAGATCTGTTTTGTAATTGGACTGTGTCCACAAACCATCATCAGGCTAAAAGTGGCTTCTAACTGGCCAAGATAGGAGAAATTCAGGAAATGCCAATCCTGTCTTGAAGACCACTAAATATTTACCTTAAGTTATTCACAAAGCATTTTATTACTAACACTACTATACTCCTAAGTCTGGGAGAATTTAAATGTAGTCCAGAGGACTTCTGAGTCATTAAGTGCCGTTTACAGTCAGTCAGCTGCTGCCAGAAATGTTCCGTGTTGTGTCAGTGTTTTTGGAAAATCTATACTGATAATGAACTTTTAAAAGCATATTTTGATGGCAGGTTGAGTTAATGAAGGTCCAGTCAGCTCACCAACAAAATCAAAACTATTCAATCACACCCAAGATGACCTTTTGAAAACTCTCCGCTGTACAGCTTGTAGCGCTGATTAACTAGGAATATCTCCATCATTTGTCTGTTATTCACTAAACCAAAAAAAGACTTCTTAAGACCCCAATGTAATAAGAGCTCATGAAGTGCACATTAAATAATCACCAACTGCAATAAATAAAATATATACAGCTAATGTCATGCCCATTGCTGGATTACCCAGTAACATTGGCACAATATGTAGTAATACCAGAGACAGTTTAGAACCAAGACACCCCAACTCAAGCGTTTCCTGTATCTGTGTCACATGGGGTCCGCCACCGCTACACCCCTTTAGGAGACTAGCGGCAGGTCCGGGTTTATTGATTCCAATGGGAGAAGTGAACACAGATTATGAACCATCCTTTTCCCCCCATAGTCACCAAAGTAGATATTGGATCCATTTCTCACAAGTTACATATTTCCAGAACATTCTGATCCTAAAATGTCATTTTTCACACATCAGTAGAAAATTAACTTTGTTTGAGACGTATTTCTGTCTCAGGACCAAACTCTCGCGAGATCTGGAAACACAGAGAAGCTAACGTTCATAAACGCTCTAACAAAACTAATCTCTGTGATGCTAAATATGTCTTTTAGTTGTGTAATATCTAATGTTAGCAAAAGAACATTAATACATTTTTCAAATATACATTTTTTTTTTATTCATCCACATGACGTTCACTGCAAACGCCTCTTTAGGAGACAGGAAGTATGTACCGTTTCATACCACTGAAATGCGCTTTGGTATAATCTTTGGTATAAAGGATCGTTGGTATTGCCAAAATATCATGATTTTTTTTGCGACGATTAGTTTCCTTTAGAATCTAATTTATTTTTAAAGATATTTTCTGTTTATACGATACCACCAACGGCGGTTACATGATAGCCGTTTCAAGCAAAATCAGAAAACTCATGTAATGTACTTCTTTACAAAAGAAATACATTTTTTTATTTAAATTTTTTTTTATTTTAATCTGTTTATTGATCCCCAATGGGGAAATTACAATTTACACTCTGTGTCCACACTTTGTTAGTTATCATACACAGTCCTGAACCACATACACACACACACACACACACACACACACACACACACACGCTCAGGATCTATACATGCACTAATGGAGAGATGTCAGAGTGAGTGGGCTGTCAGCCGAACCAGCGCCCTGAGCGGTTGGGGGGGGTGCGGTGCCTTGCTCAAGAGCACCTGGCAGTGCCCAGGAGGTGAAGTGGCATGACTGACTGACGTAATGTACATTCTCTTTAGAAAACAAATAATTCTTAGAAATGTCTCATGATTGATTGTCTCTAGAAGTGTATTATTCAAGGAAACGAAAATCGCAATACTTAATACTATTGGCGTATTGGACAAAAGTCCCAGCCCTAGTATTACCCCCATCACACTGGGAAAACAATTCAGCGTCTACATGCAGATCACAATCAGTCTACTCCAGTCTTTTTATTTTGTTTCATGTAATTAATGTATTAAATATCCATCACTCCATCCATGTTTGTCGTCGTTCTCCTGTGTATTGATGATGTTTCATTTTACATTCACTGACACAGACGAGTCAACTGTCAACCAGTTTTGGTTTTATTTGTTGGGGTTATGAGAATGAAAACGACTTACAAAATGTACGGGCAACATTACATTCAGACTTGGATTTTCTTCAGGAAAAACCTTATACTGAGAAATAATCCTGATTTAGTTGTTGTTGTTTTAGCTTAGTTGTTCTAGTTTAGGTCTAAAGTGACAGTTTATTGATCCCATAAACTGTTTAAACCTCTTCTCTTATTTGAAGTGGGGAAATGTAGCAATACGAAGTCATTTTGCAGGTTCATTAATTCACTCGAGGGCTTCTCTCATACAGTCCCCCAGTGTGCAGAGATTTAAGCCTGACTGACTGAAATGGCAGAAACACAAGAGAAATCTACTGGGCTCACCGGCTAGCAAGTTGAAGAAGCTTAAAAGATGATAAATGCTTGTAGTTAATTTAAAAAAAAACAACTAATTTGCCCACATTTTCTCTGAAACTTCATACCATTGTAGGCAGTGTTACAGTAAGATTCTTGATAATCTTGATAACACAGGGTGGCTGTGGCTCAAAAAAGCTTTAAGAAGTCGTTAAGACTAAAAAAGCGCTATATTAGTAGGCAGTTTAGTTTGGGCTTGATTGGGCAAATATTCCACAATAATCTTTTTGCATAATAATTCAACTGTTCTGAGAAACTAGACTTCGGAAATTCTTCCTTGGCTCTGTTTTCAGGCTTTAAAAAAATCTAGCCCGTGACGTGTGCTTTGGCCAATCACAGTTCATCTAAGAGCGAGAGAGAAAGAGAGAGCATTCCTATTGGCTGTTAGGCAAATGCAGATGCATGTGCATGTTGCTTTGGTGAAAGTTCTGCTAACTGTGGCCAAAGGCTCAGGGCTGTAGCTAATTTGAGGCTAAACTATTAGCTTTCTGCTAAATGTAGCTTTTATTGATTATGCCAATGCATAATGCCCGTGCAGGGGCTGAACAGATAGGGGAGAGGCCGAGCTGCAGTAAGAGGTCTTACTCTACTTCAAATTCTGACGTTTCTTTTTTTTGTTTTTACTTTCTACCTACTGCAGCTTTAAATGTAGGTTCAGAGGAAGCAACAAGGAGGGGAACAAGGGAGTGATTATTGATCATTTTAGGGGAAAGGAGAGATGAATTATACTTAATTATTTATTTGGGTTGTACTGGGGAACAAAACAGTTACCTTACAATATGTACTTTATCGGTAGCTGATACGAAAATACACTATACATTTTGGACTGTAATATAAAGTTGTACAATATTTAGTTTTTTTTATTCTGAAATGTGTCATATTATGTTCATTACTATCATATACTATTACTCTAAGTTTTACTGGTGCCTCACTTTTCTTTCCTGACCCTGGAGAAGGGAATTAAAGTAAAACTCCTGTAATAATATTATTCTTACAGCTAACTGTCCTCCTATTAGCCAGTTAATTAGCTTTCTAGCAATCACACATGGTCAATGAGGAATGCTAATAAGCTCTGTCGTAGTCCAAAAGACACAAGGCAGATAGTAGTTTCCTCCATGATGTGACAAGAGGCTGGCAAAGAAGAACGACAGACGAAAATTCAAAATGTCAAGGCATCCATTTAACAGCAGTATGTGCTGGCAGCCAGTTAATCTGACACATTGTTGAAGAAATCAATAGAAAGCAGAAAACTGTTTGGATAAACTGTTGGCAGCTGACATCCACCACTGTGAAACCGTGAAATCCACATTAGTTTCAGGACGTCCGGCAACAGACATCAAAAGGAGGTGGGCGGCTCTGCTCGGGGGGTTTGAACAGTTTTATCTGTTACAATCTCATATACTGTGACACACACACACACACACACACACACACACACACACACACACACACACCAGCAGATAGTCCTGACACAAGCACTTGAACTCCCTTTTTCATTCTCTGCTCCCAGGAGATCCTTATCAACTACACTAACACATCCAGCCCAGCTCAGTATTTTCACACTATGTTAGGTGTTGAAACCATCCAGTACTACATCAGGTCTGAAATGTCAAGAGGCCACTCGGGTTTAGTGTGTTCCTGATGAATTCTAAGTCATCTAGTTCTTCTTAAAGCAACAAACAATGGACTCAGCAGAAAGAAAGAAAGACACCAGACCCCGTTGACGTGAAAGAGAGTTTGTTTTTGTTTCTCTTGGTCCCGGTCCAGACCGCTCTGCAATAAGTGACGATGCACTTCCCGTATGAGACCCTTTTTGTAAATAGTTAGTAGAGTCAAAAGAGGGTGGAGGTGAGGTGGGAAGCGGGCGATGAAAGAATAATACCAGATGGAGCGTGCAAAGACTGCGATTGCGACTTTTGCGATATTGACATTTGAGAGTTTCATTTTTAAAATCGAATGACAATATATTGTCGGATTTTCTTTTACATATAAAATAAATTTGGTTATTATTAAAGGGAGAGACAGTGAGCCAATGCTATCTGTTTAAAGGGAGTGACAGTAAGACAATTCTATCTGTTTAAAAGTAATGGTTCAAATGCACATGCAAGTTGTAAAACAAGAAGAAAAAGAAAGTAAGGGGGGGTTAAAGGGTACCAAGTGGGAAAACTTACTGCACCTCGTTATATTAAACAATACAGTCGCAGGATACAAGTTGTGCTTCTGTGAACTTACAGAATATGCTGTATCTGAGTCCACAACAGCCCCCTTCCAATAACTCTTTAAAGACCATAACTGTATCTTGTCCTCAGTAAGTTGCTTCACTAAAAAAAAAAATATCCAACAGAGCATTTTTCTAAGTGATTGTGGTTCTGACAGCCAATTATCACCAGTACACAGACATGGCGCGCACTGTATGGTAAGTTGTCTACAAGGATTACATAATAACAGGACATGAATAAAAAGAGAATAATATAATAAAGATGGAAAAATGCCAGAAATGGCTCTGGATTCCTCCCACAGTCCTGCAGCAGACAGGTTAGGTGACCTGGACCAAAGTCTGTTCATATGCTCCAGCTCCCCAATTACCCTGAAGAGGAAAAGGTGAAAGAAGGTGTAAAAAGGTGCAAAGACTGATGTGTTTGGGACAACTACACAGAAGAGAAAATAGCATTGATTTTGCTGCTCAAGTCTAAATGTGTGTCACATTAAGTAGGGCTGTGCAATTAATCGAAATTTAACCGGGATTATGATTTTGGCTCCCAATGATCCCAAAAATAGAATCATCGTGGAAAAACAATTATTTAGCTCATGACGTTTTGCAAGTAAACTCTTATTTTCTCTTATGTTCTGAATAAAAAAATAAAGTTAAATGGGAAAAGTATTAAGGAAAATTTCCCAATTGTCTGTTGGTGTTTTTTATTATTTTTTTACTGTTGATTTATTGAACTTTTTCCTCTGTTCATTAACTCCAACATCTTTCCAGAAGTCAATGAGTAATTGTTCAATTATCGTGATTTCAGTATTGACCGAAATAATCGTGATTATATTTGTTTTCCATAATCGAGCATCCCTAACATTAAGTACTTTCATCTTCAATTTACTCATTGATCAATTGATTCAAATTACTGCTGTCACTCCGCTTCTACTTCATTCGCTATCGGTTTCATGCATTTTCTTCTTTTATATCAATACATTATACTCATAAATTTTGTATAATTCCTGGTCATATTATTTAACGATAACTTTTGTTCTGCACATAATGCATGCAATTCTATAGTAAATGCATCATGCTTTGGTTGGCCCAGGTGTTTCAAATCACTGAACGTAAAAAAACAACCCAGTATCTGCTTGCAGGTCTAGTTTAATTTGTAGGGGTTTTGCTTTGTAAGTGCACACCAGCGCTGAAGAAAGCTTTCCAAACAATGTGTAGGTTACTGTTACTGTATAAAAGCAATCATGCCCTTAAGGATATTCTCTGCTGTGATTATGGCCTCTCAGTTTCACATTGCAGGTATTGCATCATCACTGTGGACATAATCACAGCACAAAATGCCCTCTTAGGCCCTCTTGCCGTAATAGTTATTTCCTTGCCATGTTTCTTCCTCTCAGACAAAGTAATCAGCTTTTTAAGAAAAAAGACAACAGGATGTTCTGTTCAGATAATGGTATGTAAGTCTGTCATCAGTTATCAAGTGCTGCCTACAGTGTATTCTTAGACTCGACCAAGAGAAGGACAGGCGAATACTGTGTGCTCCGGAACCTCATTTGCAATCCAGCAGACGACTGTTTCCGTCTGGTCAATAATTCCACTGAAATTTAGTTTTAAAGCTGCACACGTAGATAAAATAGTTCTTTCCCTGCAGACATAAATGTGCCTTCACAGCACAGCACAATTAAAACCAGATTAGGATCATTTTTAATAACATATATGTTAGACAGGAGTTGTACATTTCTGATTGCATGTGCAGAAATTATTCCAGGCCTAAATTTGAACAAACCTGGACTAACAGCCCTAAGAGATCAGTGTATTCTGAGAGTTTGTGAGCTAAAGATTATTTATCATCAAGGTTAATGGTTATGTGATGTGGCACACAAGCCCATGTGGTAAAATCTAATATGCATGTAGGCAGTTTGTTTGCTATAAGGCCCCATGGCTGTCACAAACAAAGCTGAATAATCTTTGATCATTGATAATGTTATCTCATTCTATAAATACAATATACTGTACAGAGCAGTGCATAGAAGAATAACATGTAAAACTACAACAAATCTAAATTGTTGAAACAGATAATGATCATTTGGCTAAACTTGGCCATAATTAGCATAATCAAATATAATGTTAGCTCTGCCTTTAGTATTTTTAGGTAGGTCCAGACTGGCTGCGACCTCCCGTTATTATAGGTAACTCTATCAACATGATCATGGGGAAAAGGACAATGATTAGGCTAGACAATAAAAGAAACAACTGTTTTTAAAAAAATATATATATATATATTTTTAAAGCAAAAATTCCAAACATTTGCTGGTTCCAGCTTCTCAAATAGTAAACTGAAAACCTGGGTTTTGGACATTTGGTGGGAAAAAAGTGTAATATGCAGTCATTCAACTAATCAAATAATCAATTAATTTATTTAGAAAAACGAATCGATGCTGTGGAAAACCAAAATAGTTTTTTAGTCACAGCATAAAAAGGAACAGATTCAGAAGGACTTCAAAGATGGAGACGGTGATAAAGACCTTCAGCTGCCTTCCTGTACTGCCCTCTGGTGGCATGATGTAATATAACAGTAGTTAAATTATATTTTCACCACAGAGCCACCAGAAAACTCCCAGTCCAAATGCAATAAATGAAACAGCATTTATCCTGATTAGGCACCGATTGACCCAATTCTATTTGGTGTCTTGCGGATAACAAGTACTGATACAAGTACTTAATAATACCATTACAGTTCTAACAATGAGTACATTTTTTGTCAACAACATAGCATGTTGATTTCGCCACAGTCAGTGTCTAATGATGGCGGTGCTGTCTCATCTTGTCATTATAACCATTGGTATGTAACTAAGTAAATTTTAAGTACTGTACTTATGTACAGATTTGAGGTACTCATACTTAATTTGAGTCTCTTCTTCTCATGCTACTTTCTACTTCTACTCCATTACATCTCAGAGAGAAATGTTGTGGTTTTTACTCCACCACATTAACCTGACAGCTTAAGTTACTAGTTACTTTACAAATTAAGATGTTAAATACCCCCAAAAAACTGAAATGATTAGCCAATTAAACACTGAACTGTTTTGATAATTTCCAGTTTTTAAATGTGAGTACTTTTAAATCTCTAAGCACATTTCCCCAATGATATTTATGTACTTTTATGTAAGTAACATTTTCAATGCAGGACTTTTACGTCTAACAGTGTATTTTTACAGTGTGGTAGTATTACTTAAGTAGTACTTAAGTATGTAGTACTATGTATACTATGTAGTATTACTTAAGTAGTACTTAAGTACTACTATCACATTTTAAGTAAAGGATCTGAATACTTCTTCCACCACTGGATGTATGTTGCTTTGTATATTGGCCTGTGTATTATACTAATCGAGGTGTGTGTGTGTGTGTGTGTGTGTGTGTGTGTGTGTGTGTGAGAGAGAGAGAGAGTCTGGCAGGCAGCATTGTTCACAGCAGCGCTGAAGGACACATCTCCATGGCCCGTGTACCTTTCCCCTCTGCCTGCTACTATAAATAGCTTCCAATGTTTTTGCTGTGTGTGTTACCCTGGCTGTCAGAGATGTTTACCGGACTGTTGATTAAGGGAAGGTGAAAGACAGACAGAGAAAAATGGGAAGAATATAAGACAAAATGAGTAAAAAGAAAAAAATGAAGCACAGAGAGTGATGAAGAAGAGGTGGACTAAATAATAATAATAATACATTTTAAAAGAGCACCACCACATCCTCCTAATATTACTGTCACCTAAAAACTTTGCAATGCAATAAGAGCCCCAACCATTAGATTGAAAGAAAGTGATTGATTGTCTGGCCACAGGCCCTGAAAACTGCAGTAATCAAGCCACTTTTAAAAAAGAACAATCTAGACACATCACTAATGAGCAACTATAGGCCGATATCAAACCTTCCGTTTTTAAGTAAAATCATTGAAAAAGCGTTTTTTTTACAACTCAGCCATTTCCTGTTTTGATACCTTTCAGTCAGGTTTCCGACCACACCACAGCACTGAGACGGCTCTTGTCAAAGTCTTTAATGACATCTGGTTTAACACAGATAGTGGCAAAATTTCAATCTTAGTATTACTTGATCTCAGTGCTGCATTTGACATGGTCGACCACAACATATTACTAGACCAATTGGAAAACTGGGTAGGACTTTCTGGCTCAGTACTAAACTGGTTTGAATCCTACTTACAAAATAGGGATTACTTTGTGTCAATAGGTAATTATACATCTGAGCATACAAATATGACGTGTGGAGTTCCCCAAGGCTCTATTCTGGGGCCTCTTCTGTTTAACATCTACATGCTCCCACTGGCCCAGATTATGGAGAACAACAAAATAAGTTACCATTACAAAAACTGACTAAGTGCATCAAACAAATTAACGGCTGGATGTGCCAGAACTTTCTGAAATTAAATGAAGGAAAAACTGAGGTGGTTGTTTTTGGAGCAAAAGAGGAACGATTAAAAGTCTGCGCTCAGCTTCAAACAACAATATTAAAAACAACAGACAAAGCCAGAAATCTTGGTGTAGTCATGGTCTCAGACCTGAATTTTAACAGCCACATTAAGACAATTACAAAGTCAGCCTACTATCACCTTAAGAATATATCAAGGGTTAAAGGACTTATGTGTCAACAGGACTTGGAAAAACTGGTCCATGCCTTCATCTTCAGTAGACTTGACTACTGTAACGGTGTCTTTATAGGTCTCACTAAAAAAATCAATCAGACAGCTGCAGCTGATTCAGAACGCTGCTGCCCGAGTCCTCACTAAGACCAGGAGACTGGATCACATCACTCCAGTTCTAAAGTCTTTACACTGGCTTCCTGTGTCTCAAAGAATTGATTTCAAAGTACTTTTGCTAGTTTATAAATCACTTAATGGTTTAGGTCCAAAATACATTTCTGATCTGCTACTCCACTATGAACCACCCAGACCGCTCAGGTCATCTGGGACAGGTCTACTTTCTGTCCCCAGAGTCAGAACTAAACAGGGTGAAGCAGCTTTCAGTTTCTATGCTCCTCATATCTGGAATAAACTCCCAGAAACCTGCAGGTCCGCTGCTACTCTCAGTTCTTTTAAATCAAGGCTGAAGACCTTTCTTTTTGATGCTGCCTTTCTTAAATGACTGCTCATTTCTTTAAATTTCTTATGCAGCACTGTAACTTTTATTCTTGTGTTTTATGGGTTCTAATGTTTTAACTATCTATTCATGTGTTTTATCGGTTTTTAATGCTTATGATTTTTAACTGTTTGTACATGTGTTTTATCTGTTTAACTGATTTTATGTAAAGCATTTTGAATTGCCCTGTTGCTGAAATGTGCTATACAAATAAAGCTGCCTTGCCTTGCCTAAGCAATGACAAACATTGGATAGTTGCAGGTTACAAGTTGATGCTTTTCTTGGTCTTCCATTATAGTTAATTGAATATTTTGGGGGTTTGGACTGTTGGTCGGACAAAAACAAGACATTTAATGATGTGTGATGTCACCTTTCTGCTCAAGGATATTGTGATGGGATGGGCATTATTTACAGTTATGTTTTGTAGCGAAAACAACAAATTCATTAATCAAGAAAATAATTTGCAGATTGCTGCCCTACAGTATTAATCCATAAATTCAAATCCCCAAACAGAAGCATCAATGCATATATCAAATACATGACATACACCACTATTACTTTTATGCTTGTCACCTAACATTCAGAACTACAAAGTAGCCTAATTTAGTGTTTGTCTATAAATCTTAAAAGTCTGCATCATCACAGCCACACACTTGTTGCCCTGACTTGCCAAGAAAGGTAACTATGAATTCTGAGCATTTACGAGTTGTTTTATTAATTTCAGTGTCATTTAAGTGACACTAATCTCTGCTGCAGGATTTAAAGATGTATTATTACTTTAAAGCGCCCATATTATGCTCATTTTTAGGTTCATGATTGTATTTTGAGGTCGTACCAGAACTTACTATCTTTGTTGGGAGTCACACATGCGCAGTAGCTAGGTAATGATATCAGCTTGCTACTTCTCTAACTTTGGTCAGTATTAGCTCTAGAGCCGCGGGAACATATTTTGAATTACAGAGTTAGGTTTTCAGCCAAAGTCAACCAGCACACACCTAACTGCATCCATCACAATTTACTGAACTGTATAGAGATTCAATTCATTATACATAGCCTATCCAAGACAATAATTAGCCTGCTATAGACTACTGACCCAGAAACACCAGAAAATAAAATAGACCGTTATCGCTATTCAACCACATACATTTCTTTCTTACCCATACTGTCAAGATGAAGACAAAATATTTCTTTATTAAAACAAGGCACTTTGTGGTGTCAAAACAGTACTAAGGCTTAGATAATAAAACTGGAACACATGTAGGCTACACGCTCCACAGGCATAAAAACAAGAATAAAGTCCATAATACAAGACAGAACCAACTAGGCACGGGTAACGCAGGATATAGGCACATGGCTGCGACAATGGCACGGAATAAACACATCACTAAATTATATTAAATCAAATGAAGTTGAAGCAAGCCAGTCAGTTCTAACAAAAACACTGAAATAGAGTGGTTTTCCAATAAAAAGGCTTACGCATGTAAAAAAAACACAAATATCTCCAATAATTCGTATAAACTTTCAGTTGAACTGTTACTAAACATTTGATGCCAATTTACTGCACGGCGGCAGCATACTAATAAACCAGCATTCTTACCTTGTGCTGCAGCTATAACACAAAAAATCCTCCTCTCCAAAACGTCTACCAGGAAAAGTGTGACCCCGAGGCTGCAGCACTGAGTTGACGTTGTTAAGGTTCCCTCCGCGGCTGCCCTGCTTCTGCTAGCTTGGCTAACATTAGCTTCCTGGTGGTCTGGTGCTAGCAGGTCGCTCTGGGAGTGTTTAGGTGGAGAGGTGCTGCTCCTTCTTTCGGTTACAGTTGCTGAGTTTTCTGCCTCCGATCTTTTAGGCTTTGTAGCCTGTGGTTGATTTATAAAGACATCCAAAATGCGCTTTTGTGCCATAGCTAGCTAACGTCTGTACTGTTGACCCGCCGGGAAAGTTCCCACAACTCTCTCCACTCATCAGCGTCAGAGCACGCGCCTCGCTCTTGGCAAAATCGGCAGATTCATTCTAATCAAATTATGTGTTTACCTCTTACTTACCAAATTGTAAAATGTATTACATTTAATTTCTAATGAAAGGGATTAGGTGTATATTAATAATCAATTTATTAAAAATAAATGTTTTTGTTTAGTTTTTTTTAATTATGGTTGTGTTGTTTGTTCTTTTGCTAGGGGGTGCTGCAGCACCATGGGCCTCATACGTTACATGTCTTTTGATTGAATTTTCTACTTCATTTTAAGATTTTTTTTCAAATTGTGTATTCACCAAGAATGGCTTCAACTGAATATAGCTCCACTTGCAACATTCACTCTATAAATTGAAAGTATCAGGTGACATTCTCATATAAGGTTCAAGCACTATAAATTAAGGTATTGCTGTGCATGTCTATATACTGACATTTCTAGGAGCACTTTTTAGCAATGCTAGTAGCACAGCTCTAGGAATGGCAAGGCTGGTTTGTCAGTCGGTCCGGTACTTTGATCCAGACAGAAATATCTCAACAACTACTGGATTGATTGTGATGAAATTTTGTACAGACATTTCTGATGAAGTGTAATGAATTTTGCGATTCCCTAACTTTTGCTTTTAGTTCCCGCATGTGGTTCACATTTCTGGTTTGGAGTGAAATGCTTGACTATCAGTTGCATTGCCATGAAATGTTTTACACACTTAAAAAGGCCCTTCAGGATGAATCACTTGCCTTTTGTGCTTGCAAAACTAATGACATTTACATAACCCTCCGCGGTACTTTGTGTTAATTGCTAAATAGCAAATGTTAACATGCTACCAAGTTGTGTTAGCATTTAGCTCTCTCTCACACCGCTCTGTCTAAGCCTTACATAGCTGCTTGTCTTTTGTAGAGGTGGCTACGTTGTCACGGCTACAGTATAGGAATACAGTAAATATTTCTCTGTACTGCTTAAGTATGTTTAAGTAGGCTGTTTTCAGTAGCGATAGACAGATTATCGGGCTGTTTTTTAACCAATAACTATTTAATTAAAAAGTGAGCAACTTTGGCTCCGGCATGGCTCTGTTTCTTCTCTCTGCTTCGACTTAACTCACCACTGAGTCTGACTTAAAGGTGTCATAGGTAGGATTGTGAAGATCCAGGACTTAGCCAAAAAATTTGAATATTGACAACTTCTCAGTCCCTCCCCCCTTTCTGCTAAAGCCCCAAACTGTCTCCTAAGCCCCTCACCCCACAAGGGAGAATGAATGCAGGTGCATGAGCAATGATTGACACAAACCCCCTGGCCCTGATTGGTGCATCTGAACAGGGAGCTGTGGATTTTTGCAAATCATACTACAGGTTGTAGGTGGTGACAGAAGTTGTTTTTTTAATTACCTGCTTCATTTAGTTCTACTGGAACATAGGGTCAGTTTCAGCATATATGACAGAAAGCCTTTTATTTAAGTCTTACTTATTGCACCTTTGATGTCCCACAACACTATCGGACTATCTTTCAATGTGTATTATGTTGAACATTTCTAATTTATCAAATAATAGATTAAAGCTTTTAAACAAAGTTTTGTGTTAGAGTTTGTAACAATTCCAAAATCCTAATTTTGACTGAAAGATTTTCATTTTCACTGTAAATGCATATTGGGTCCAAATATGGGTTATTGGTTTAATTAACTCTTAATAATCGGTGTCGGCCTTGAAAAAACAGTATCCCTAGTTGTCTTCTTCTCCACAGTAGTCAAATGAACCATTATTCCAGATAGTAATGGAGTCAGGTGTGTGTATTTGTACTTTCACCATTTTTAGCTCTAAGCTTATTACAGTGACATGCAAGTGCCAAATGTTTGCCTCAACCCACTTCTTCAAGAGGGTTAGATCCCGAGTACAATGTGGATTTAAAATTTGGGAGTAGCATTAGGATTCTTTTAAGAGTTAAATATATGGTTATGCATATTAATGTAAGAAAATACATTTTGTTAAATGTATGTTAAATGTAATTTGTTAATGTCAAATTGAGGGCTGAAAAGAAAACACATTGCATCTTCTCGGCAATATTGTTCTTCTGTTTGTCACTCCTACAATATATGATTTGCTATCATCCATTTCAGGAATAGATACATTGTACTACACTAAAAGTAAACTTTTCCATGTCATCTGCACCACCTGGTGGCCTGATAGGGTAGTGTTTGTATTGAAGCTACTAAATGATTTGCTGCCAATATGCTTTTTACATAACCTCCAAAGTTAACGGTCTATATTCAATGAAGACAAATAAATACAATTAATCCAGTATTATACTTGTGTACAATTGTAATGTACTTGTAATTTACTTTATTTTAATGTCATGCTACTTTTTGTACTTAATACTCCGGGGGAAATATTGTACTTTTTTTACTGCACTACATTTGTTTGATAGCTGTACTTACTGATTACTTTTCAGATTTAAAAGAATTGCACAAAATACAATGCATTAAAGATTTATTTATTATCTTTTTGGAGTGTGACCCCTTACAAAAAAGCTGTGTAGTTGGGGAGCTTTGTCTCATTCTTCTTTCTACCTCATTAATCGTCTCACAATCCCTCAGATATTTCTTTGGCCCACTGCAGGTATTTAACCTATGGGTTGGAAACTACTACACCCAACTACCAAACTGCATATAAAGTAGTTTAAAGTATATCCATCTTGACCAGCTATATAACAGTTAAACAGTGCTTGTGCCTTGATGCATCCATATCAACATTATAAAATGGCATATGTATAGTAGAACATAAGTCACAATAGTCAATTTTGTTCCTGCATGAGTATTTTTAATACTTATATAATTATATTTTTAAAAGTACATTTTACTGATAATTCTGTACTTCTGAATATTGTTGTACTTTAATACTGTTGTATTGGTACTTTTACTTAAGAAACTGAATACTTTTTCCACAGCTAATCTAACCAATGAAGTGACAAAAACCAGTCAGCATTGTGGATCAATGTTAAAGCCTGTTATTCATTGAAAACATTTATTACATTTTTATGATGCAAACAATAGCATTCCCGCCCTTGTTGGAACAGCTCATCACATAGTCATGAGGGAATGAAAGACACAAAGGGACAGAAAAAGTGTGTATTACGTGCAATTCAATTGTTTCCGTTAAAAAAACATGACAATCAGCTCTTATTGTAAATTTTGGCATATTTTCCCCTCCTTTTGTACTCTCTGGAATAATGGTTATTAAAAGTCAAAATAACAAGGCATGCATAATAGTTTCTGGTAATGCACATAGAACAAAGGATACCACTTATAAATGCAAAATCCATGTACGATGTACATGTACATTTCATATATTTATGGTCCCTTTCTTAGAGGCTTCTTAGGCCTATCTACCTGTTCCTGCTGTGGGACTGTGCCCTCTGTTATCTACGCTTGGTTGCTAGACTCACCCTGTATAAAGGTCTGTGCCAGAAAATATATCTCTAGGATGGACTTCTTACATTGACAATTTCTAGATGTTCCAACCATCTGTTTATTCCTCTTTTATCTAGTACTGTTAATATCAAGCTATTTATCCCCAATTTTCATTTAAATAGTTTTCTTCGCATCTGCCACTGACCATTGCGCACGATTTTATCAAACCTTGCCAGGGTTATAGCCCGTATTTTCTAATAAAATTCTTCTTCCATCTGCTATACTACCACCCATGCTTCTCTTTAAAAAAAAAAAAAAAAGGGAGCCCAAAGCCTACTTGGATCCATTCGATGCCACTATGCCCACAAGATAAAAGTCTGGGACTAAAGTAGTTAACTTAAAGTAACCCTAAAGAAATTATCTAATTTCTGATACGTTAAGATAAATGCACTGGTCCATTTTAATAAATGGGTGAAACAGCCACCCATCTATAAGTCTATAGTAAGGGCTGTATACGTGGCCACACAGTTTATTTACTGAAATAATGTAAAAAACAAAAACAAGGACAAACCAAAAATGTGTTGATTACATACAATGCTGAATGAATGTCTTTACTGTTAAAAAAACTGCAATGTTGCTCTCTTTCATTCCTCAAAATGGGGGGGGAGGCATCAAGGATTGTTGATATACCAATGGAATCATGTACAGATTTACAGTTATAATGCATCTATCATCACGCTCAACAGGTGGCAGGTAGGGAGAGAGGGCAGCAAACGACAGACAACATAGAAAAGATTTATCCGTTTGAATTTGCTGTGGAACCAATGCTATGTTACTCTCGTAGAAAAAGACAGATGGAAACAAGTGTGTGCGCGCGTACAGGTATGAATTCTGTAAGTGCGGAACCAAATGTTCGACCAATATAAGTCTATTGGGATCAAGTTGTACTGGTTTCTCTGAAGGTGGAGGCAGACTGGTTTAACCAAACATGGGGCTGAGTATGATGGTACTGGTGGCAACGGTGGGCGTCTTGAGTGGTTGGGTTTAGCGCCCCCTGATGGTGGTGGTGTGTTACAGGGCTTGACTGCTTTAGTCGATATACTGGGAGAGCCAGCGGAAGCCCTCACCGTAGCCCTGCCTCTTCAACACACTGCACATGAACACTTCCAGTGGTCTTGTGTTCAGCTCCTTAATGGCAATGGTGCCCTGAGAGAAAAGCAGTAAAATGTCACAGTATATTATATTAGCAAATGTATGCTGTCACAAATGATTCTGTTTTTATTAAAGGCAGCAGTATTTTATTTCACTACGACTGCAGGGACTTTAGGCTGCTTTGACACCATACCTGAATAACTTTTCAATGTCAGTCCACAGTGGATCTTTATTAGGGTTGGGTACCGAAACATATAGCCAATATGGCACCAGTTCCTGAACGGCCGGTATCTATCACACCGAATGACAACGCAGATTACAGCGCCACTTAAATGCCTGCGCTGCTCTCTGCTCCGATATTAAAAGGCAACAGAAGCATCACTGCACGTCATGCTAGGTAACACTACAGCAGGTAACTTAGCCTACCGTTAGCTGTTTCAGCATTTTAACCATGTTTAAGCCAGCTAAACGGTGAAAAGTGTGGCTGTATTTCACTCAAATGGATTACGCCGTTACATACAACAGTCTGCAGCTGTAGTCGGAGTTGGCCTTAGCAATAAACAAGCCATTTTATGATCATCTTTGTTTTTTTTAAAGAATCTGTCCAGTCACTGGTACCATTTCAAGTATCGATTTAGCACTGGTATTGGGGAAAAAATAGCTCAAGTCAACAATTGTTAAAGTGACATTTCTTTGACATGCTTGCCTTACTTATTCTTATAATCAGATGCTCAAAGAAGGGTAGAATGTACTGTCCCGACAGATAAGCGCTGCGTCCACATACCTTGCCTGTCGTCTGTCCATACAATCCAAAGATTTCTCTCAGCTTCTCCTCGCTGATGGCCTCTGGTCTGTCAATCTTGTTGCCCAGAATCAGGATAGGCACGTTTCCGATAGTCTCGTCCGTCATTAATGCCTAGAAGGGTAGACTACATATTACTATGTGGCTTTCATATTTATCCTTAAAAAGGTGATAAAGAAAAAAAATCTACCCTCATACTACTATGTAACACATCAACCTGTGTTTTGAACGATGTATCAATGAATTTGCTTGTGTGGACTGAGTTCGATATTTAGATGGTAGAGAGCAAAAACAATGATGTATGCTGCAGTGTTTCCTTTAGGATTGTTTTAGCAGTGGAGGCAGGTCTGTCTGAACATTTGTATTTGAAGGTCACAAAGTGGCTTTTCATCGCACATCATTAGCACCTACTGTATTTAATTAAATATTTTGCCATGGGAGTGCCATTAAAAACATTGGTGGTGACCACTATGCTGGTGACGTAAACACCAGAAAAGTATTTGACCAATTTTTAAAGTTTAGCTGCGCTCTGAATGATGTCAAAAACACAGTGTAACGGGACTTAGCATGTATCAGGTACTTACATCAAGTTCTGCTTTTGATTCGGCCAATCTGGTGATATCGGCACAATCCACAAGGAAGACAATGCCATTTATGGCAGGGAGGTAGTTTTTCCACACTCTGCGGGCTGTGTGAAAAAAAACAAAAAACTTATGTTTAAGTCTGTGTCTACTTATGTTAGACACAGACACACACAAGAGTATTGGCTGTAGAGAATTTCCTTTGTCCTGCACAAATTGCATGCAACCTTTTCCAACAAGTGGGATAGGATACTGTATGTTTGGAAAACAGCTAATAACTCAATTTTATTTACAGAGTTTGACAGCAGTGAAAAAGAGGTGTTTTACTAAAACACACCATGACCTAGGAAACTAAATACATTTTTACAGAACACATGTATACCTTGTGCGTGGCCTCCAAGGTCGAAGGTGGTAAAAGTCATGCCAGCAATCGTCAGCTCTTCCGAGGCTGGATGAAGGAATTTATTATTATATTTTTATCATGAACAAATCTGAAATGTCCGGCAGCTCAAAAGTCCCTGACACACATTAGTTTAGTGGATTGGGATGTCCAACATGAGTAACATTACCAAAATGTTACATATTCTTACCATTTGTATACTTACAGCTCGTACCCATTCAACAGTGATAAACATAAAATGTCTGACTTTTTCTTCTTCCATGGATGGCTTTCAAAAAACTGAGCGTGTGTGAATGTGTGAGAGAGAGAGAGAGAGAGAGAGAAGCACCAACTCACTTGGATGTAAAGTTGGCACATGCTGTCCCAATCTGTCATCTTTAAGCATGTGCAGTAGCGTTGTTTTGCCAGCATTGTCCAGGCCAAGAAATACTAACTTGCCTGATTTCTTATACAGTCCTGAAACAAAGCCAGAAGCATTTCAGAACACAAGCTGGAGCTTGTTTTGGTTTTTACATGGGCTGCATCCTAATTAATATTATAATTCTTAGTATTTGGAAATTTCACAAATAAGAAAACATCTACACATGTGAGCTCAGCCAATGAGTCAAGTGGTATTGGAATGTCTGTCATGGCTTAAAACTTTGGTTTGCATAATATTAAGCAAGCTCAGACTTGTTCTCAGGTATGCATTGGATATTTAATTTATATGTATAAATAGTTCCTTTGATGCAACAGTGGCTGTGCTCCCTCTATTGACTTTGCCATACTCTAATCTTGACTTCACATTGACACAAAAACTGAAGCCACCCTTGCCTTAGTTAAGCTGTGTAAATTAAAAAAAAAAAAGGTAATTCTATGGAGGAATGACATTCAGTCATATTGACCTAAACACAAAACATCACAGTAAAACTTTAAATTTAAAAAGTGCTTTCTGCTTCAAAAGGGAAGCCAACAAGATTTTACTCGTATTGTCAGTTTTCTTAGATACACAGTATGTATTGACTAACTGAATATAAGAGGAGAAAGTGCCACTCCTTCCTCAACTTTCCAGAGGAGAGGCTTGTTAACTAGGCTTAGTGTTTACCACTCTTCAAGTTGGTAAAGTGATACCAAGAGGATTTGTGAAATTTCTGACTGAGTCAGCTCTACCAGACGCCATCAATACATAACAGCACAATGCTACCTATCTGACAGGGAGAACAGGAATGACTGCTTCCCAGTTGATCCTGTCTGCTTTGTGTGTCTTTCATGTTCACATCAAGAACATCACATTTGGGTTGGGCAATCGTTTGTTTATCCATATCGTCATATTGTCATTATCAGAGATCGCATCTGGCTATGGTGGTATTTGTGAGACATGATCACATTTCACATTTCTAAACATTACAATTTTTTTTCTTTTTAAATAGCTTTGTGGTTCACACTATGGCCACGCTATTTTGATTAGTCACTTAAAATACTAAAGCAGTCAAAGTAGTTTGAAGTAACCTTTTAAAGCTTCCGACATCAAACTCATGTTTACTTTGAGTTATTGTGTCTGATGATCACCAGTACTTACCTAACAACTGTAGTACGCTATTGAAACCTATTGAAATCCAATCCAATATGAATGACATATCCAGAGCTGTAGAATCCTGAAAAACAACAAATTGGAAAAAGGCAGATGGGATATGTTATTTTGGTTGTAAAGTCCATCATCCCACAAGTGAACAAAAACAAAGCAAGATGGTGCCATTAAGAGTCTTGATAAAAGTTGTCTAATGGTGCCTTTTCCCATTACTTTATCATGGATGATTTGTCAATAACCTTTTGTACGTAAGTTGTTACTGATGTTATCCCCAACAGAATACTGAAGTGCAAAGAGTTGTCACAATAGCTGACATGACACACGCGTACAATCTCTGTTGAAATCTTAATTAAAACTGCAGGCTATTCATGTTTCTACAATGCTCCAAAGTTTACATGCTCAAAAATTTCAACTTATTGTGTAATATTTTAATTTCTAATTTTAGAGTAAATATAAAGACACTGGCAAATTCCTGTACGTGGTAAGATTACATTTAATTCTAGTGAAAAAAAAAAATCCAATTTTAAATAGGACAGAACTTTTTTTTAGTGACATATTGATGGCCTAAGCCACGACTTAATATACATATTTATTACATAGCTTGAGTCTACATAATACGCAAGAGTATCAGGAAGGAAGTAAGATCAATTGGACTCCAAAGTTTACATGCTCAAAAATTTCAACTTATTTATTTCTAAAGAGTATCTGGGGGAAGATTACCTAGTGACCAGACAAAATAGCCAGACTTAATATACATATTTATTACATAGCTTGAGTCTCAGACAACAGAGCAAGAGATCAGACAACAGAAGACAGACAGTAAGATCAATTGGAACCAATCAAAAACCCACAACGCGAAACTCCATGAATATGCAGTCTGTCTCAGCCTATCACATAGATATTGGCAGCTGGTGATACGAACAATGACTTGCTATCTACAGCCAATGATTAGCTTGTTCCAGTGGGAGTCTTTGGACAGGAGATTCGCAGCACGGATCACAAACCATCTGACAGCTTTTCAACAGACAACATGAGCGTTTTGATCTACACAACCCATCTCCAAGGGCCTTGGAAATGAAGCCTCGTCTTAGCCTTTCATGATAAGCTAGCCTCATTGAATTTTAATCAAAACAAAATGGATCTGAGATTGGATCTCAACAGCTTTAAGTTACAAGTGTGTTTACTCCCCATAAAACCATGATATTCAACACACACACACTGTTTTCCAACTTCATATCATTTCCTCACCTTTTCTCTGTGCCGGTGACATCAGAAAACGGTAAGCTGATGCCGACCTCTGGCCCTAGTTACGTAACATGCAAATAACTCCAGGGTTAAAGTATAAGGTAGCCAAAGGTCAAGACCACACAAACACAGCTGAACTACACATCAGCTGCTGCTACAATCCAGTCCCATATGCTCCTACGCCTGCTACAACACTGTGGGCTGGTGTTACAGACTGATGCTCCCACATGTGGGATGATGCAGCTGTGAATATGAAACAGTTTTACAGTAACTGACAACCACAGGCACAAATGGGCTCATAAGACAAATAAGTTTAAAATGTGTGGCAATAAAAATGTTTGCCTATAGGCAGCCGCCTTAACCTTTTGAAAGGGATATGACATTAAAGTGACAGTAAAAATAATTTGCAAGGAAAAACAATGCTGACTGCCAAATTAAGAAAATCGAACATGCACAGGAAGACTTCAGCTAGAAATGCCCCCCGAGCATTTCATGAAGACACATATGTTGTGAATTAGATAAGATTAGATTTTAATCATTTCAAGACTTTCAGCTAGAGGTGGAACAATACAGAAGTCACGGTTCGGTTCATACCTCGGTTCAGACATTACGTTTCCGTATGAGTTCGGTACAATGGAGGCAAAACAAAAATGCAGAAGACAAATGTTTTTTAATGTTTGTCTCAGGCTGAACCACCTAGTGTCATACAGTCCACCACTTGCCATACTTGTCCTTAGTGCTGCTATCTCTGACTCAGTAAAACTGCATACGTAAGCAGAGCACGGCTACATACGGCACGCCAATCAGAGCTAAGGCAGAGCAACAGATTAGGTATCCCTTAAGAACTTGCGTATCCAACACTACTTCCCCATTACATTAATTAATTTACATACAAGTTTATTTATTTTTATACCATGTATTATCGGTGTAAATTCATGCACTGAACCGTGATGCCCGTAGCGTTCCGGTTCAATATGAATACATGAATCGTTCCACCCCTACTTTCAGCACAGGATTGTGTGACTGAATAGTTGCTCAAAATTCACAATGTTACACATTTTGATAGTTTGCCAGTTCACAAAGTAAGATGATCACTGACAGACATATTTTCCTTAAGATATGGTCTCTAACAATTTACATCTACTTTAAGATTTCAGGCAGGTGTTGTGAATCAAATAGATGTCATGAAACAATTGTAGTAACACTAAATGTGATTTGACTAAGCCTGTCACAAACACTGTCAACTTAGCAGCATAGTTAGCAAACATCTAATATTATCTTAAAGGCTAATGTTGGAGGATTAATTTAATAGTATTTATGGATATAGAAGACAAAAAATAAATACATGGGACAAAATGTAAAGTGTAATGTAAACAAATATTTCCAACATGGACTCTGATGTCTCAGAAAAAAAGAACATCGATAACACAGAAATCCCCACAACAATAAGCAACAGAAACCAAGGACATAAATTGGAAACAAAAAAATACAATTTAAAACAAAAAAAAACAAGAAACAAAAATGAACTCAAAGTACCTGTCTTTGTATCTTCCTTTTTTTACACAATCGTCATGTCCTAAAAACACTAAATTAGACGCCCAGGACCTGACTGTCCTATTATTCTAATTGGCCATCTCAGCCCAGAGATGAGCCCGGACCTGACCTGTAAAAACTCTTCAGGATTTTGTTTGCTTGATATTTAGTGGAAGGCTATTTCATAGTACTTTCCTTATATAAAAACTAGCTCCCGGTTGCTCAGTTTACTCGCTGCACCTTGCATTGTTGCACACTAGCCCTGGTGTAATGACTATGCTGGGTATGTACCATGCCTATTTGTAAGCCCACGTATTCAGGTGCTGCTTATGATGTTAAACATATGGTTAAGTTTCAGCTGTTTCACCCTGAGTTGTACTGGAAACAGGCCCACCTTCTTAACGTTACATGGATAGTCGGTCTCCGACAGGTTCCGCGTTGACAAAAGAATACTAAAAAAGGCTCAAATGTAAGAATGAAGAGTCATAATATCAAAGTGTACCACATAAGTAAATTTGATAAAGCTTGGGTGAGGCCAACTAGTAGGTTGGCTAGCAGGAAGCCACTAGCTACGTGTCATATTCTGCAACAGGCGACGTTGCATCGAGTGGTTACTGGCTACGTGAGCTAAGCAGCAGTTAGCTAGAATAAATACTTAACGGATGTACTAACACCGGCGACTTGTAACGTTATTAGTTCGAGTATTTCCCTTCCAATAATAAGTATGAATGTTGAATTAAATATAACAACGGGTCAATTTCAGTTTATATCAAGCTCGAAGCTCTTTGATAATAACCGAGTTAGCCGACTTGGTGTTAGCAATGCTAAGATAGCAACCGGGATAATTTGCTAGCGGAGATGCCGAACATAAGAATATTTTCTGATTATTAATAAAATGTATTAAAAAAAACTTACCCTTTATTTATGTGTAGAATAATTTACAGATTGTGTTCGCTCTTTTAGTCATGTAAATTGGTCTCTCGGTCAAAAGAGAGCCTGCGAAATGCCAGGTCTTCCTCTCCTTTTTCGTGTTTTGTTACTGAGCCACGACACTGCAATGGCTATCCAGCAACTCCCCGAAAAAAAACTGCCCAGCCGCTTCCTGTTTATGTTCCACAATCATCTTTCCGGCAGGGGAACTGAAATAAACCAAGTGCCTGTCGTTCTTCTACTTTTACAATTTTCACACACATATTCCACAGAATTTTTTTCATACAATATTATATTATGGTAACACTTACTGGTTTACATATCGAACAAAACGATCAGCTGCAAAAACGATTGCTCCTAGCTTGTTATATAGCTTGGTTTTCCCAGGGGTCCTTGATGGGGATCCAGTTGGTCCCAAGTACAAGGTGAATAATTTATTTTCACTACAGTTTCATCCATAAGTAGCACACTGACATACTGCATGGCTAATGTTGTTGTGAGTTTCATGCACTTTCTGTAATAAAATATCTAAATGGAAAATCCCGTCAGTTAGGGGCCATTGTATAATTTGTGTCAGGTCAGGGGTCCTTTACTTGAAAATGTTTGGGAACCACTGTTATAATATTTTCTATCTAGCCTGTAAAGTCATGAAAATCATTTTGGTAGATAGTTCAGAATCCTATTTATTAGCAAAGTAAGTATTCACTTACAATGAATTTGCCTTCAAACTCAGAATACTTTATTGATCCCATTAGGGAAATTGTTAAGAAAATTAAGTTGCGAATGTTATTGGAGTAAGTTACAGTGTAAACAAAAGTAGCAGTAGTACTAACAAGTAACAAGTGGAAACATGTCAGACTACAATATTGTCAGGTATTGGTATTATTAACTAGTACATTATTGCACCAAGTATTTTTTGCATTGGTGTATTTGGTGCACACATTAACATATTAAAAGGGAATAAACAATATGGAAACAGTCAAGAACATACAGTACATACAGAATAGATATATCATGATAAAAGTGTGTAATAAGACACTATAACAAAATAAGAAATATGTACAGTACATTAAAACAGTTTTAGAAAGGGAAAGAAGTAAGGCTGTACGTTTTAGTGCAAGGTATGAAAAAATATTGATCAGGGAATGTTTAAAAGCTTACAGTATGTCATATGTGCAATGGTCACGGGTACTAGTCCAGGATGTGCAGTTAAATGTCACTTCATCTATAGGTGAAAATAACTCTGGTGATCGTTTTAATTCTTTATGGAAAGATTACCGATCTCGTTGACACCCAACTAAATGACAAAATGCTTAAAAAGTACTAATTGTACATACAATATAAATGTTGCACTCTCTTCTCGTGTTTCCAGTACACTGGAAAACCCAGAGCACAAGAGGAAATGCCACGTGTACACACTGCGCATGCCCGACGAGTTTTACGTTGATCCTGCTGGGTGATCCCAACTTCCGGTGAAAGAGGAGAATCGTCTCACACGATTACTCTAACAAGGCCTATCGTTACTCACCCGTAGGTAGTTGAACGGGGTTTCGGTCGTAGCCATGGACCTGTGATCGCCAACAAGTCAGCTAATTAACTTTTTAAGAAAGTAGAAGACGTCACCATAGACGCCGCTTTGACTAAACGTCGCCAGAGCCACAGGTTTGAACGTTACCCCGCTACTGCCAGCTAGTTAGCCAGCTAAAGACGCAGCTAACGTTAGCTTTTCGCCAACCAAGCACCTCTAAATTAAGTCCTGGTGTCTATTTCAAGATGTCAACTGCGGGATTTAACTCTCAGAATGGGACAGGACAGGCATATGCGAACGGTGAGTAACATTCAAATGGAAGTATCGTTAGTTCAAGGCAAAGTAGCTAACATGAGCTAACTCGCTAAACGCAAGTAATAAGCTGACACTAGCAGCAGTTCTTGGCTCTTCTCTCTGTGGCTATTTGCTAAGTGTAGTAACTGGCTTGCTTAGTAGCGCTGTAACTAAAGGTAGCCAAGCAAGGGCGAGCTGTCATGTATAGTTAACGTTACACCGGGACAGCTGCGGCTAATCTTTACCTATCTTAACGTTAAGTGGTTGCTATCGGTAGGGTAACTATCTATAACGTCACCTGCCTTGGTCAGAACTAGAATGAGATACCGGTAATATACTAACCGACACAGTTACGCTATACAGAACAGTATCGGAACAGTCAAGAACTTATTTATATAATGGATGAGTGTTAATGTAACAAATAGTGACTATGGATGGGGGGGTTGTTTCTGAGTCTTTGCTAACTAAATATGACCAGTGCTACTTTTTGATTTGTTGAGTTGGAAGACCAACAGGTATACAAACCGAGAGGTCAACGGGCATCATAACTTTTAAGACAGGTGTCGGGTTGTTACATCTTCTCCCAGTAAACATAGCTAATGGCAATGGTATGATCACACCGTCAACGTATCACTTGTTGTTCTCCTGTCCAGCTAGCCAGAACATTTAGGTAGCTCGGGTGTTTTTGCTGTCGACGTTATTGTACATGTGGCACATTGAGTATAATCCAGTTATGTTCCTGCAGATATTTCTGTAGGCTTATCCAATTTCTTACTTAAACTTGAGATTACTCTGATCATTTTTATCAGGTTTCCATTGAATGGTGAGGAAAAACACTGACATCTGACAAAAGTGTGATTATGTGCAAGCTTCAGAAGTGTTTCTTGTTGATGCATGGGAAGGAGGATATGTGTCTTAACTGTGTCTGAATATCTAATTGTTCACTGCATTGCCCAATAATCATATTCCCAGCTCCCTTGAATCAGATGGGTCGATAAAGGATGTTGATCCAGCTCTGTTCTTTGACCTCTAATCAATTTGAAAACAAAAGCTGGATGGGATGAGTTTTCAGAACAATGCTTGTAAGTTCATTGTTATCATGGGATTTCAAATGCGAAAGAGCTATTCAAATGGGAGTTGGGAAGTTATTTGTGGCTACATCATTTATATATTGTCACACCACTATGTCTCCCAATGTCACTTGTATTTTATACTACTGATGTGCATCCAGTAATAATATGTTAATATGTTGTGGCCATAAGCATTGTAAGCTTATGTATCATGGCCATAAGCTTTGTGTTTAAAGCTCACAGTTGAGGGTGTCTTTGTGCTTTTTTTTGCGTATTCTTATAAGACCTATTCACACGGGACTAGTAGTACCAGAGGACCTCATGTGACCCCCCCCATATCTGTGTTTCGTGCTGCACTTTCACACTGTCTGTATTTTGCTTGAATTTACGCAATTTATCCCCCGCATATGATGTCAAGGTTCTGTCAAAACTCAATTACTATTACCACCGCAATAAATTCAACCCCAAATTACAGAGATGCAGATTCACACAGGACTAATATTCTCACACAACCACTCTGTTTAGCAAAATCTGGTAGGTAAGTTGCGGTGGAATTTTTTTTTTTCTTGACAAATTACAAACATGACATATTTGCAGAGTCTGGATTGTGATCACTGAAAAGCTGATCAGTTATTACAAACTACTAGAGGTCTCCAGGTAATACAAGTCCCATGCAAATAGGGTTATACACCCACATGTTAATGATGCTGATTTTTAAATTACCTTCCTTTTATGCTTTACCTTTCAATGGGTTGATTTGTGATTGACAGAGTTCTAATTCCACATCAGGCTTTTTTACTGAACAAGAGCTGTTACAAACTAGGAACGTCTTACAATTTCCATTTTCTTGGGAAGGACAAAGATTTGAGGTGGATTATGTGCCTTCATCTATCTTTGCTCATTGAGAGTTTTATAATCCCTTCTCACTCTGAAATGGGTGAATCGGTTTGCATAAATGTAATCATTTAAGATGCAAACAACGATACATCAGTGCTACAATTTAAGCTATTGCCTGTTAGATTGTCATTTAGATAACACATTTCTGTATGAATTCTCACACTGCCCCATTTCTTTCTTTTTCCTACCGACAAGTAGATAAGTATTTGAGATATGTTTTTTGATGTTGGCAAGATCTTGCATCATCTTCTATTTCAAAAAGAGCGAATCCTGTTTTGATATTTGGTATGACACCATGAATCTTGGTATTGATTTGACATTCAGGAAGTTGAGAAACAAATACCACATTTTAGTCTAGTATTTGCACAATATACAATTAAAGAATTGTAAATTGTGCAGAAGTGTCTGTGGTTTACTACTACTAAGGTCAGACTTGTCTTAGAGCCCCACACTCCCTGTCACTGTGGGCAGATCATAGTGAATTACACTAAGATAAAGGGATTAGACCCTGGGCTGTCATTTCATTGGTCATTTGGTGGATCTAAGTGGTTTTCACTTGTAGTTCTATAAGTACTGTGCCATCTGTTTTTCATTCACCTTTTTGAACTGAGCTTCAGGTTTAAACCCAAAGACTTTCTAGGGGTTAAGTCACTTGAATCACAAACAAAAGCCCTTTTCAGACATGCATTCTGTAACATTGCTGGCTTCATCTTTTTGGGAAGCTAATGGCTTGAGCTTTTGAACTGGAGAGCTGCAATCATTGTTCAGATTTTGGCATCTGGCACATGAGGGACTCCAACAGCCCTTTTTCTAACTCCCACAGTGGCAGCACTGCTGGAGAACAGTTTGAAACTAAGGGTGTTTTCACACCAATTTCTTCAGACTTTTGGTTTTGTTTTCCTCCTTGGTTGCTGTAGCCAGGTGTTTTGGGTGCTTTGCGTTCTAGGACGTGACCGCGCATACAAACTGTAGTAGTAGCAGCATCTATCTGGACAATTTCTTTCATGGAAATATGCACTAGTCCAGAACACAAGACCATCTACCTGTATTTACTTTCTTGTTCCCGCCCCAGACCCATCTGACCAATAAGCAAATTGAACGCTCTCACATGGTTTGTAGTAATGCATTTTGGTTTGTTTGGATTTTATATTTGTGTGAAAAGTAACTGTACCAGTGGGACAATGCTCCAAGTTAACCAACTCATCAACTGTTATGGACCAGAACAAACAAAATATACGTGGGGAATTTTGAATTTCCCTGTTGTGTGACTTGTAAAGGATTTTGAATCTTGAATCAATACTTAACGTGGAGGTGACAAGGAAATTGCCGGAAGTATGTCTAAAAAGGCTCAAGTGGCATCTTGATGGGTAGAAGAAATATTAAATACCTAAATAAACACAGGCTTGTTGTTTTTTTTATCAAGCTTCTGTAACATGCTGGTATTTTTCATTCTTTCTTCTGCAGGTCCTTCACAGAATCCAGTTGGCCTGCAGCAGCTGCCAGGGGTCAGCTATGGCATGACTCACCAACCAACCTACAATCCAATGCAGGCCAAAGCTCCCGCAACCCCCGGCACTGAACTCTACCCCTCTGGGCCATACCAACCTGTTCACCCAGTCAGCTCCTATCAGCCTGGCCCACCACTCAGTTCCTACCCAGCTCCTTCAGGCCAGTCACTGTTGACCAGGCCTCTAATTGGAGGTCCTCCACCCCATACCCCTCCTCAGTCTGCCAGCCCTGGTCCTAGGCTGCCCCCTGCACAGGCCACACCTCCCCCTCCTGCTGTGTCTTCTAGTAGTTACTACCCAAACCCCCAGCAGCCGCAGCCCATGGCTCCAGCATGGCAGTACAACACAGCTCCCCCACCAATGGGGCAACCCACTTCCATGAGCGTACCTCCCCGCGGCCCCGTGCCTAACCATGTAAACCCATCTGCTAGCTCGACACCGCCACCAGCACCGTACAGCTCTGCACCATCAGCCCATGTGTCCCATAGTGTCACCCAGCCCCCAGGCCCAAGGATGCCCCCCACACCTCTCTACATGGATATACCCAGCCAGGTAGGAACAAAAGGCTCTGCTGAAGTCTAAACTGTACCATCTATATGCACAATATCATTTTCAAATGGAGAATAAGATCATTATAGGGGGAAGTTGGGAATGAATTAAACTCTAATGCAGACACTCCTTGAGTCAAATCAATAAAAAGATGTCTCAACCTTCTAAAGTGCTCATATTATGTTCATAATTGTATTGAGAGGTTGTACCACAATAGGTTTACATGGTTTAATTTTCAAAAAACACCATATTTTTGTTGTATTGCAAATTACTGCAAATCCTCTTCTCACCCGGTGTGTTGAGCTCTCTGTTTTAGCTACAGAATGAGACATCTCACTTCTGTTCATCTTTATTGGGAGTCGCACATGCGCAGTACCTAGGTAAGGACTACTAGCCAGTCAGAAGTAAACTAGCTGCTAGGCGAGCATTACGCGTTATCAAGTGACACAGGTTTGTCTCGCAAGTAAAGGCTGGACTACAATAGATGGTCTGTGCCTTTGGGTGGACTTTGGGCTTTTTCACCCTGTAGTCCTATTACATGCACAAAAAAGATATACAACACAATAAAGGAAAAAGCATAATATAAGTACTTTAAGTTTCAATAAATTGGATCAATGAACATTAACTTTAATTCCAGGGTCCCCATTACTTAATCACTGTAAGTTATCCACCAAGTTCTCCTTCTAATAACCTCTCTATAGCACTATTACTGTCTCTTGTCTTTTTACTTCATCACCATTTTAATTGACGTGATACAGATATGCGTATCAAGAATGCTGATATGTTGGAGCTGGACCTTGCCCTCTGTTCCTACTTTGAACATGTCTGTGGCTTCCTCCCAGGCACAGGCTAGTTTACACTGAATTTGTACAAAGTTCAATTCAGAATTTTATTGGTTAAATGTGATTCTTATGTAGCAGCATGACGTGGCTTTTAGTCATCAGTTTCTGGTTCAGGGTGTATTGCTAAAATGATTACGCTCTATTGGTGATGTTAGCAGAATGCACACAACCGTATCTTCTGGATTGTTAAAACAATTTGATAGATTCAGGTAGCTTAATTTCTTTCTGAGAGAGTTATAGGGTTTGAGAAGTATTTAGCTCTCTGTCGAAAACAAAAGCCCACTAAAAGAGAATGTCAGTAATCTCTTCTACCAACTAGTGATATATATTTTTTTTTTCGGGAGGAAGTGGCTATGTTAAGTGACAAAGCATGTAGTTGGTTGTGTAATCTGTGGCCATAGTGTCTCAATGATTTGTCATAGCATTGTTTAAATTACCCTTGATTTATTTTAAAGCATTACTTGTCTGTCTGTTATCGGCATATCTCTCAATCAAATGGTCAGATTGGCTTAAAAATTGCTGTTCACATTCACACCCCCAGCAGTAAGATTTGGCTTGATTTGAGTGACTTTCTCCCAGCAGCACCATCAGGGCATATTTTCCCAGTACAATGGTGACAGTGAGAGTTACAGCTAACTGGAGCAATTATTAGGTCTTTGTGGCGTTGTGTACTCTGATTGTTTTCTTGCAAATTAAAAACGTGACACATGTCACACATTTTCCACCTGCAACAATAATCTGTTGAACCGTTTTGGCTCTTTTGAGCTCCTGAAAGTTTCATAGTCTCCAGCATTAACAGTGATGAAGTATTTTGTCATTAAAATGTTTCATGTGAATGTAACATGTTACAGTGCCGATATGAAATGCACCAATGGTCCGTAAACAATGTGAAGTAAAGAGGATTATCATTTTAGTCATTATAATGCCGCTTTGTCTTAGTCTAATCTAATTAAGTCTTTACACTCTTGGCCTTTTGTCCCTGAAATGATAGATTCTTCCCTAATATATAGATAATCATTTATTGTTATAATTGGCACTGACTTGCCATTTTCTGTCACTGTTGTAATATTAAACAACCTCACCAGTTGTGCATGGTTATGCACCATAAGAATGGTGTAAGTCTCATTTATGAAAAAAAGGTTGTATTCTATCTTTTACAAAAAAGAGAACATACTTCCAGAAGCATCTTAACTGACTTGCTTGTCAGTAGACATGATCATTGTTCTGACATTAGCTTGCTGTGGGTCAGTAGTGCCACCAGCTGTTGTTGATGTTATACATCAGTGATGCCTCATATTTCTTCCACAAGATATGTTTCATTTTTATTTATTCTTTACACAAAACGGATGCAGTGATGATGCAGTTTCACCCCAGATGATGGAGGGTGTTGTCCTCTCATAAAAATGACTGCTGAAGACAATAAAATCAATTAAATGAAAATTAAACAACAACTTGTATTGTGTATCATTTAATTTTATAAGAATGTTATGCTTTTTCACTCTGGGAAATTGTGATGAACATTGCTCACTATTTTGTGACATGTATATATTATAGTAATCGGGGAAAAAAATTACAAGGTTAATATACATCTATAATGAGATTAATCATGAGTTTTTGCCCTAAGATGAATCACTGTTATTGGTGTTTTTCACCAGGCCCTGCACCTCCACCAATGACTCACACGGCTCCACACGCATACCAGCCAAGCAGAGCACCTTATGGCTCCCCACCTACAGGCCCACCACCAACCATGAAACCCACACCCCCTCATACTGGATCCCCAATGATCAATGCCACACCTCCACCCCCCAAGGCAGATGGTAAGTTTGTTTTCAAAAACTGGGCACGTAACATTTTTGTGCTTTGTCCTCAGGTATTACAACCTACAAAGACAGCAACACGCTGAGTGCCACGTCCACATTTTTTTAATACTTGACTGCATCACTTTGTTCATTTATTTACATTTAAGATTTAGTTTGAGTGGTCTTAAATGTGCCAGTGGCCTGGTATGAACTCAGCAAGACAAGACTAGCAATTTATTTTAAAAATTGTTTGAATCAACGTTTCTGAAGCAAAAAAAGTAAATGGAGCCAGTTGGTCATAAAACAACGTGATCAGTCACTTAAGTAGAGTTAGTTTTTCAGCCCGATTTTAGATGGTCAGAGAGTGGTATATGTTAACCTTTTTTTTATCTAGCTTTGTAAACTTGTGAAAAAGTTGAAGGTCAAAGTCCGTACAGCACAACACTTTTCCCACGAATTAGGCAAACACACGTTTAGTACAAACATTTTGTGGGTCTATGCCAATTTTAAAATCAGAACACTGTCCGTGATGAGTGTGTAACGGTATGTCCGTTTATAAGCCAGACATTTTTTAAACAATATCTTTATTGGTTTTCTTGGATGGAAGACATACAAGAACAAATAACAACAGAGAAGTGTGCAAAAAGATACAGTAGTATACGAACATACTCCGTCAGAACATATCTTTTTACCCTATACATAATTTCTCCATACAACTGTACCAACTAGATGAAACACACAAAAAAAAACATGGCGGTCAGGGCTCCTCCTCAAAGAAGGCAATTAATCATGGGTCCACAGAAGATACATTAACAAAGTCCAGATAACAGAAGAAGAGGAAAAAGTGGGTCGTGCAGAGGGTGTACCTCTACTGTTCCAGGCCCGTCCATCAGATGTGACAAATCATTGTCCTTCACATAATTGATGAAACGACCCCATACATTTTGAAATACCTCCTGTCTGTCCTTAAGAGTGTAAGCAAGAAGTTAGTTCCCTAAACCACACAGCGATAGCGGGTTTATCAAAGTTTTTCCATGATAAGGCTATTGTCCTTTTTGGTTGTAGAGAACACACATTTATAAACATTTTTTCATGAGGCTTTATTCTATGTCCGCCAGCCATTTTTGTTCTGATCACCTTCCATTGTTTTCCTCCCTCCCCTCCTTCCTCTACATGCCAGCTCAGTGTAGGGGTGCTGTTAACAGCACTCTGCCCCCCACTGAGCCCGACTGCCAGGAGGGGGATATTGAATGTCCAGGTGTGGTTTGTCAGTTGCTGTTAATGTCAGTGCTTTGCTCCCCATCCTGTCCTCTTTGTGCTTTTGTTCATTGTATCTAGGGATGCACTAATTCTTTTATTCCATCCCTTAAATTGATACCAAATATAAAGCATGCAGAATCAGCTGATACAGAGCTCCAGTCTGTTAATTTTAGACAAAATGTTGTTTGATCTCATAATTTGTGTTTATGTAGCTGGTTGTTATTGCTGCTTTGGCCCAATATTTCTTTTAGTATCAGTGCCTAGTAACCCTAGTAACATATTTACTGTTGGTAGTTTGTTTGCCTCTCTCTGTCATCCCCTTTTTTATCATATCTCCCAAATGACCTCTAAATAAACATCTAAAGTATAAATAATTCTAATAAACACCATACATCAGTTCCCATTATCATCATGATCATCAATAATATTGTTTTGCTTCAGTAGTCTTTTGTGTCTATGTAATGTAGATCAGATCATTCCGTAGCCTGTGGTTAGCACACTGGGATACAAATAGCAAAAAGTGTCACTAAAATTGTTCACATCTGTATTTGTCTGAAACAGGAACTGTGGCTGGCAATGGCCCACAAGCACCAAACAGCTATAATCATGTTGACAACAAAATGGGTAAGGCCATTTTCTGCCACATATTAGATTATTTTCACACCAACCATATTTACAGTCTAAACTTACAAAGCAGGACTTCATAGCTGCTACACACTTGCCATAAATGGGCATCATTTTCCCTTTTTCAATTTATATCTTTTGATATATATATAGTTCTTGAAGCTGTTGCATTGATTTTTTTTATTCTGATTACTAAATGCACAATGTTTCAGAAGTAAAGCCCCATCAAGGAATGCCAGTTCTGGTGTGCTTTTACCAACTACAAGTCTCTCATTTTCTTTAGTTTAAAGGATAAGTCTTTAAATATTCTATCATTTTCATATTATCAACAAATTCCATGAAAAGACCAAATCCATTATTTAACTGTGGCTTGTTCCTCTTTGCAGAAGAGCTCCAATGTTGTCCATTGACCCATAAAACACATTAATGAGCCACACTTTTACACTGGGGGACATGTTCCTTCATCGCCACAAAACCCCGTCACTGTTGTTTATTTTAAATCAATTTCACATACACGGTTGTACTGCTGTAAATACTCATCAGCCACCAAATGTGTATTAATCTGCAGTTGAAAATTGTCCCAACAAATGGACCATTTACTCTTGTTTTAGTAATGGTATCTAAAATACACAGTGCCTAGTTGTATTACTGGTCTTTATTTTGTCAGTAGAGGCTTGGGGCACAAGTGTTAAGAGATGGACTAATGTATTAGTTTGGTCTTATCATATGATTTGTTAACCGCAAGACAAATATAGTCTATAATATATAATTTAGAGGGGTTTATTTTTCATTAATCACTGCTAGTCAGTGGGTTGGATTTTTCATGTAAACTGACATAATTTCTGTTCCCTTTACTTCCACAGCTGGCCTTCCCCAGCACGGACCACCTGGTCGGCACTTAGGCCACTACCCCTCCCTTCCACCTGGGTACCAGAACACCTCGGCAACCCACAGCCCTGGCCCTCCCATGCACCCTGCGATGCAGGCTGCCACGCAGCCTTACACTCAAGCACCTCAGACATACCAGCAGGTGAGAGGGAAGTCACAGCCATGCGCTGACTAAGTACTGTTAGAGCATTTCACATGTACTCTTCTTTAGCTTAGTCTTACTGGTTGTAGATTGTAGAATTTGCTTCTCATGACGAGATTAAAAATGCTAGAGAAATATTAAATCTTTGTGTGTGGCTTTAAAGTGGTCAGATTTAGAGGCAGTGAATATCAGCTGATATCTACACCAGTCAATCAAAGCATGGGTGGTCATCCATGCTTTATGATTTGGCTTTCATAAGTTTTTGGTAAATAGATTGACTAAAGCGCTTGTTGTTTCCCTTCTGTCAGCCACCTGGGGGCCCAGGACCAGCCCAACTGAGCCCATCCCTGGCAGCCTTGAGCCTCCAGTCCAGCACCCCAGAGGCCCTAAGAGTGGTCAACCTGCTGCAGGAGAGGAACCTGCTGCCACCAAGCCCGATGCCTGCCCCAACACCCTGTCTCCCACAGGACCTGCAGAAGATCAACTGCAACCCAGAGTAAGCCATGGCAGACTACTATTGACAGCATGTGTCTATATTTATTCTCTTTCATTTGAATGTTATTATCCTTTAAAACTGATATTACTGTGATGTTATTGTTAATTGTTTACACTTTTAATTTTTAGTTAAAAACTATTATGCAGTTATGTGTAAAGAAGATTTATTAAATGCACTTAATGTACGACTTTTTGCAATTTAAATTACTGCTTAGAGTAAAGAACAAAATGTTATCTGTTTTGTTGCCATCTGTGCAACTGTACACATTTTGTAGTAGATTAGCGTAAAGTTTTTCCTGGATATGTTGCCCTAGGAGTTCCTTTGCAAGATTGTTCCAAGACACTGTGTGTACTACTGGGCACAACATGATTTTTGCATGCAGTTCAAGGAATATAAACTTTCTGCATTTGTGTGTCTCGCCAGGGTTTTTCGTAGTACGCTGACCAGCATCCCTCAGACTCAGTCACTGCTCAATAAAGCCAAGATGCCACTGGGCCTGCTGCTCCACCCCTTCAAAGACCTTTCGGTAACACCTCAGTTCAATATTTAATGTGCACACACATTAGTCAGTGCATTTACAGTACATCAACTGAAATAATGTTATTGTTGGCTCTCTATTATAAACCTTATTTCTTAAATGTCATTTAAACATGAAACCTGTTTTACTCAATTGGTATTGCGAATTAAGAGGAACATACAACTAGTTTCTGGCTATGTGCTTAACCAAACTCCTTATTGGATTTAGCATGTAAAAGAGAAAGACTTGATGCTTGATAATACTTCATGATATTAGTAATGTTCGTTAACTGTTAAATTATTTTAATTATTTCATTAATGTTATTGATTAACATCTTTCTACAGCCACATCCACTTCATCCACAATTATATTCCTTATATTTTGAAGATAACTACTTTTTTGATTAAATAAAAATAAAAAAACACTTTTCTTCAGAATAGTTTGTTCCTGTGTTAATTGAGGACACATGCATGGCACAATTTGGACAGGAACAACAACAACAACGTCTTTATTGAAATGCCAGTTACAATAAAATGAGATTGCCTAGAGGCACTTCTTACATGGCTTTCTTTTATTATGTGGGTTTCCTTGCAGCAGCTTCCTGTGGTGACATCCAGCACCATCGTCCGGGTGTCGGTCCTGCAGAACATACATCAATCCCTTTGTCTCTTTCCTGGACCAGAGGAGGTGGAAGTGCAACCTGTGCTATCGGGTCAATGATGGTAAGAAAGGGGGAGGAGTGATGTATTCTCTTTTGAGTACCATCATCTAAAGAGCCACTGGAGGAAGTGTCCAAAATAATACAGCCTAGCTACAAAATGTACAGTACAGTGGAGAAATATAACCTCACTAGATGTGGTGTGTGTGTGTGTGCCTATGTGTAGTTCCAGAGGAGTTTATGTACAACCCAGTCAGCAGATCGTACGGAGAGCCTCACAAAAGACCCGAGGTCCAGAACGCCACCATCGAATTCATTGCTCCTTCAGAATACATGGTATGTTTCTACAGCTTTGACATTGGTCCTGTTAAGAATCTGAACAGTTATTAGCATGCCCACTTTATTGTAAATTGAATGCTAATTTACATAT
The DNA here is from genome assembly GCA_026937815.1 of Etheostoma perlongum. Taxonomy (NCBI): domain Eukaryota; kingdom Metazoa; phylum Chordata; class Actinopteri; order Perciformes; family Percidae; genus Etheostoma; species Etheostoma perlongum. The sequence goes on along the minus strand of CM049383.1, from coordinate 7,968,252 downwards.
ATGTATCAGTGCCAAGGCACATACTAAGACAAATACTCACAAAATTATATTGACAGTGGGCCTTGAAAGTTTGGTCACCCCAGGAAAAAATTTGTATTAATGTGCATAAAGAAGTCAAGAAAAGATGCAAAATCTCCTAAAGGCATCAAATGACAGATTAGACATTTGTATAATATGTCACAAAAGTTATATTTTATTTCCATCATTTACACTTTCAAAATAACAGAAAACAAAAAAATGGCATCTGCAAAAGTTTGGGCACCCTGCAGAGTTTATAGCATGCACCGCCCCCTTTGGAAAGCTGAGACCTGACAGTGTCATGGATTGTTCTCAATCATCGTCTGGAAAGACCAGGTGATGTCAATCTTAAGGTTTTAAATGCCCAGACTCATCTGACTTTTCCCCAACAATCCGCACCATGGCTGAAAATAGTTGATGCTCACCAAGCAGGAGAATATCCTCTGTTTGGAATGTAATTAAGAAATGACAGTCATCAGGAACAGTGGAAGTTAGAGCAAGATCTGGAAGAGCAAGATCTGGAAGACCAAGAAAAAAGACCTGGCAGACACTGGAGTTGTGGTACACCATTCCACTATAAAGAGATACTTGTACAGATATGGTCTTCATGGAAGAGTCATCAGAAGAAAACCTCTTTTACGTCCTCACCACAAAAATCAGAGTTTGAAGTTTGCAAACAAACATAATATAAGCCTGATGCATTGTGGAAACAAGTTCTGTTGACTGATGAGGTTAAAATAGAACTTTTTGGCCAGAATGAGCAAAGGTACGTTTGGAGAAGAAAGGGCACAGAATTTAATTAAAAGAACCTCTGTCCAACTGTTTAGCATGGGGGTGGATCAATCATGCTTTGGGGTTGTATTGCAGCCAGTGGCACAGGGAACATTTCACGAGTAAAAGGAAAAGTGGATTCAATAAAATGTCAGCATATTTTGGATGCTAACTTGATGCTATCTGTGAAAAAAGCTGAAGTAAAAGAGAGGATGGCTTCTACAAATAGATAATGATCCTAAATACACCTCAAAATCCACGGTCGATTACATCAAGAGGCGTAAACTGAAGGTTTTGCCATGGCCTTCACAATCTCCTGACCTCAACATAATTGTAAATCTATGGATAGACCTTAAAGAGCAGTGTGTGACAGTCAGCCCAGAAATCTCAAAGAATTGGAAGACTTTTGGAAGGAAGAATGGGCGAAGATACCTCAAACAAGAATCAAAAGACTCTTGGCTGGCTACAAGAAGTGTTTACAAGCTGTGATACTTGCCAAAGGGGGCAGTACAAGGTATTAACTCTGCAGGGTGCCCAAACTTTTGCAGACGCCATTTTTTAGTTTTCTGTTATTTTGAAAGTGTAAATGATGGAAATAAAATCTAACTTTTTGTGACATATTATACGAATGTCTAATGTGTCATTTGATGCCTTTTGGAGATGTTTCTATCTTCTCTTGGCTTCTTTATGCACATTAATACACATTTTTACCTGGGGTGCCCAAACTTTCGAGCCCCACTGTATGTTATATGTGTATAGATTATACAGTATGTAGAATTGTATTATGTGATTGTGATGGTCGGTCTTTACTGACCTTGAGTAATGTTACATGTGTTTGTCCTCATTTACCCAGCTGAGGCCACCACAGCCTGCTGTTTACCTCTTCATTCTTGATGTATCCCACAATGCAGTGGAGACAGGCTACCTACATGTGTTCTGCCAGTCACTGTTGGACAACATCAATGCGTATGTACAACATTCAGTTTCCATTTAATAGAGCTGATTGGGAAGACTGCATGGCCTTAAATTTTTGCTTTTAAACTGCACAGACAGTCAATTCATGAATTCAGTTTAATTGACATTTCACCTGTCCATTAACTAATATAGTAAAATAAGTCCATAATTAAAAGTTGTTGATGAAGGTAATTTATCGGTTATAAATACACTTGCTTTTTGCCAGAAAGTGGCAAAACATAGGCAAATGGTTGTTAAATGATTGCCATAAAGTGGTATAATTCATCTGAAGCAGTATAACTTCGTACTGCAAGGTTGAAGCAGGTACAGATGAAAGTATATTATCCTTGTCAGCTGAGTGCTAGCTTTATTAAAAAGTGTGTCTGTGTCTCTGTCTGTGTCTCTGTCTGTGTGTCTGTCTGTGTCCCAGGCTTCCTGGAGACTCTAGGACAAAGGTAGGCTTCATCACCTTTGACAGCACCATCCACTTCTACAACCTCCAGGAGGGGCTTTCTCAGCCCCAGATGCTCATTGTGTCTGACATTGAAGGTAAGATGCAGCTGACCACACGTTCATTACTACACCAGCTATGTGCAGAAATAACATAACTGCTTTTTCTGAGTGGCCTGTTGCATTCAGGGAAACTTCTTTCCACTATTATATCAGGGTGTGTATGACAAGTGTGACTGTATTATGTTTGTTTAAATAATAACTTTTGTGTTTCACAGATATCTTTTTACCAACACCAGACAGCCTTTTAGTAAACCTCAATGAATGCAAGGAGGTAAGAAAATTTACTTTTGATTCCTGCTATGTTGTGAATGTGAATTATTACATGAATAACAGTCTTAATTATGTCATATTTATGAATGTTAAGCTTGGTTTTAGTTGTTGTTGTTTTTCTTACACTGTGTAGATATTAACTTTAATAATTGCTCACTGTGTGAGAGGAAACTTAAATCACCCGAACTATGGGCCCTTTACTTCAGATGGAAGAAAGATTTCCCTCTGGAATTAATAATGGGTCTCAAAAGTAAAACTCCCTCCCTTTTTTCTTTTTTAGATTGTGCAGGATCTGCTGAAGAGCCTGCCAAATCTATTTGAAAAGACCATGGAGACCCAATCTGCCCTAGGTTCAGCTCTGCAAGCAGCCTTCAAGCTGCTGTCACCTACCGGAGGGCGCATGTCTATCTTTCAGACCCAGCTGCCTAACCTCGGTGTGGGGGCACTCCAGTCCAGAGAAGACCCCAACCAGCGGGCATCTGCCAAGGTTAGAGAGGCATTGTGTTGGACATACAGTAGGATCAAAGAGCTGTTACAGCAGCATTATACATAGTCAAAATTCCCTAGGGAAGTCATTGAATAACAGAGATTATACCATGGTCTGGGTGAATACTCTATTCTGATTGGTTGCAGGGTTTTCATTAAAAAGTGTTATAGGACACCTTATAAGTAGTTCTGGTGTGTGTTCACCAATTTAGATCAATGTGCTACATTAAAAGAATTAAAATAATTAAAGCTGCAAGTAGTGTTGGACTACCATGGAAATCCAGAGTTCTTGCGAGAGCACACTTTGAATTTGCTCAGCGAGTTACTCTGGCATTGAGTAATTCTGCTCATTAACTATACCCTGGATACGTCACCTTGTGTGTTGTTGTAATTGGTCGTAGTGTTATCCAATTGCGTGCAGTGAGATTTTCAAATGCACGCTTGGTCCCATCCCTTGAGATGGCCGACTTTCATTACTCGATGCCAGGCCCCTAATCTTTCGGATTTGAGTCTGAATTTTCAGGCTAGTATTGGACAGGCCCTCGCACCTCCTTGCACATTGGGGTTACTGGTGGATGCTGCTCCTTGCGACCGTGCACTCAGACACTGCAAATCGGCACCAATGAAAAGGGAATTCTCTGCTGAGTTCTGTGATACCTCACACAAGGGGCGGCCTCTAACTCACCCAGTAAGAGCGTTCACCCAATGTAGGAGTCCTGCAGTGGCCCGGGTTTGAATCCGACAGGGTGTCACCCCCATCTCTCTCCCTTTTTAATGTCTATCCACTGTCAATAAAGGGAAAAGCCCCAAAAAATAATCTTTAAAAAAAATGATACCTCACACAAGACTCATCACACTGTTTGTTAGCTATTAAAGGGGGCTTGCCTAAAACATTGGGGGCGGGCCAACTCATGACCAATGAAAACGGAACTCTCTGCTCAGTTCAATGAAATGTCATACAAGACTGTACCTAAATGGATCACCAGTTATGAAAGGGGGCGTGGTTTAGGCATAGTGGGCTCTTCAAACAATGACCAATGAAGAAGGAACTCTACTGAGTTCAATGATACCTCACACAAGACTACCTTAAACGCTTCAAAAGTTATGAAAGGGGACGTGGTTAAAGTATAGGGGGCAACTCAGTATCACATGTAGACCACACATAAGTTTTATGTAAATCGGATGATGTTTGTCATATAAGGCTGATTTCCTGTTGCCAGCAAGGAGCACTATGACCAAAAGTCAACATTGGCCTGTATATGTCCTCAGGCCTGGACTTTAGTTTATCATGGGAAATTTCAAGCAGAATGGACAATGTACACTTTGTAGTTCTTTGCTAAACACTCAAAATGGCCGCCATGCCACACCTACACCGATTGGCAATTTTTTTTGCGTTTAATAACTTTTCATCTTGATGGTGTTGAGATGGCACACACTAAATTTGAATTCCATTGGGATAAAATCTGTTGGAGAAGTTTGTTAAAGTATAGCACTTTGATTTTAAGGTATACTTCCTGTTGCCACTAGGTGGTGCTATGACTTTGAGTAAAATCTGTCTATAGATGTCCTCAGGGTCCGACTCTCAAGCCAATTGGACAATGTACACTCAAGTTACACCCACTTCCTGTTTTGATGGCTAAACGCACAAAATGGCTGCCTTGCCATGGCCATGCCCTATGACGAAAAGTTTTTCTTTTAATTACTTTTCATCTATAAGGTCTTAAGATGGCACAGACCAAATTTGAAGTTGATCGGATGAAATCTCTTGGAGGAGTTTGTTAAAGTACAATGTGGAAATGGCCAAAAAATTTTAACTTTCAATTCAAAATGGCAGACTTCCTGTTGCGTTAAGGGTAGGGTGCCAATAAGATTTTTTGTACGTCTTGACATGCTACATATGTGTACCAAGCTTCGTTAGTCTACATTAAATGTACTGCATGGGCTTGATTTCTTTTTTATCTTTTTTTGTAGGGGGCGCTTGCAAGGTATTTTTGTGAGCCTCTTCCCGAAACCCTTAAAATACATACATTTTCACCAGGCCTGATGCAACTTCCAATTTTTTAAAAAATTTGTTTGTATGTATAAGTATGTTAAGCCCCTCAAAAAGGCGACTCATTTGCCGGAAGGAAGAATTCCTTCAGTTTCAATAGGGCATTTGCCGCTTTTGTGCTCAGGCCCTAATAATCTGAATATGTTACTTACAACACTAAGTGTAGTCCTTCAGTGCCTCATTCTCTAAACACGCGCTAGCACACTAGCTGCAAGAAGTAAGTTACTATACCCCTGTGAACTTACTATACTTTATCTCACATCCGATTCACTGTTAAACTCGCTACTTCAGGCTGCGGCCAAAAGTACACATGGTGTATAATTTGGTCGTGAAAATCTTGATATTGATGTTGGGACAACGACATGGCGGATAGATTATTTGTCTTATTGGTAAACATACTGTCAAATAAGGATATTTACTGATTGTCAACAGTACACAATGTTATTGACTTTCAATCTTGCAACCATAAAGTTAGCTTTCTGGCTCATAGCTGAGCCAAAGGATTATATGAGCTAAGCGGATTAGAAATATCTCCCTCTTAAAAAATGTTCTTTGGCGTGTGATCATGGTATAAGGAGGTACATGCTGTAAGAGTTGTCAATTATCTGTAATTATTGGATGCCGGGGAAGCCAGTTGCCTCCGCCGCCTCGTCGAGCATTAACCCTTACGTATTACAGTCATGGTTCAAAAATATACCTCAGTATTATTATTTTTTACTTTCCGTGCAATTGAAGCCAGACAAAACAACACTGAGCTCATGTCACACAAGTGCTCTGTCTTCTATATGGAAAGTCATAGAAAAGTTATAGCTTTTTTATTTCTTGGAGCCAAAGGGCCAGCATTCATCAATCAATTTATCTTTCTTGCTCTTCAACAACAATGAGATCGTGAAAAATGTCTTTTTAGATTTCAACACATTTTGGGTAGTTAATTTGTTCCAAATTTTAAGCTCATGGTCCCACCCTCATGTTTTTTTAATTTTTTTGTTTAATTTTTTTTTTTAGGACATCCAGCACTTATCCCCAGCGACAGACTTCTACAAGAAGCTGGCTCTGGACTGCTCCGGCCAACAGGTGGCGGTTGACCTGTTCCTGCTCAGCTCTCAGTACTGTGACCTGGCATCGCTTGGTAAGTCCCGGACTAAATGGTTGGGTAGAGGGAAGGTTTATTGGACCTTTTATGTTTGTTTACATGTCTCACAAGAGCTAAAACACTGGTAATCAGTCAGTAGAATAGGTGAAAACTACAACATGAGTCATGGAAAAAGCTGGATATAGGCAAAAGGTTTTAAAAAACAAAAAAGATTTAAACACAGGAGGATGTGGAAAATTACGTTTGAATTTGTTTTTTATAACGTCACATGAAAGACAATCTATCTCCTCCTCTTGTGTGCTTTTCTTCTCCCAGGCTGCATATCCAGATACTCAGCAGGGAGCGTTTACTACTACCCCTCCTACCACCACCAGCACAACCCCGCTCAGGTGGAGTGCTTCCAGAAGGATCTGAAGAGATACTTAACCAGGAAGATCGGCTTCGAGGCCGTCATGAGGATACGCTGCACTAAAGGTCTGTTGGCACAACAGCCCTTAGTTTTCATCGTGTCATTTTTCCTGCAGAATTATTTTAAAGATAAACAATTCGGATGTGTTGTCTTCCTTGTAGATAACAGCACTGGTTGCTGTGATTAACTTAATTAATTCATCAAATCATTATTTAAATCATTTGGATGCACTACCTATAAACAACACAGCCATTACAGCTCCTGAATGCATTACCTCTTCCTGATGTATATTTGATCTTAAGGTTTGATCTCCTTTCAGTCATTTTGAAGAAAACATGTCTCTGGAGTCCAAGCAAATACATTGTTGATGTTGTTGGGACTTTTTTTTTTTTTTTGCAGTTGAGTGTTAGTTTGGCTCTGTCAGTCCAGCTTTTGATTTTTGTGTCTCTCTCTTGCTCTCTCTCTCTGCAGGCCTGTCCATCCACACGTTCCACGGAAACTTCTTTGTGCGCTCCACAGACTTGCTGTCCCTTCCCAACGTGAACCCAGACGCTGGCTTTGCAGTTCAGATGTCCATTGAGGAAAACCTGGTCGATATGCAAGTCGTCTCTTTCCAGGCCGCGCTGCTTTACACGTCCAGCAAAGGTTGTTTTGTTTTTTTCAAAGCCATTGTGAAAAATGTAAATATCATTCTGTCTTTTGTTTAAAGGTCCCATGACATGGTGCTCTTTGGATGCTTCTATATAGACCTTAATGGTCCCCTAATACCATATCTGGAGTCTCTTTCCTAAAATTCAGCTTTGGTGCAGACTTACAGCCACTAGAGCCAGTCCCACAATGACTTTCCTTAGTGTGTGCCATTTCTGAGTCGGTAGCTTTTGAGGAGGGGGGGGCAAGGTGGAGGCTGGGGGTGTGGCCTTGACCAACTGCCACTTTGCTCGTTTGAAAGCCATGATGTCTCTCTCTCGTGGGCGGGCCAAATTCTCTAGGCAGGCAAAGCAGAGAAAGGGGAGCTAACCTTGCCCTTATAACCTCATAAGGGGCAATGTTCCAGATTGGCCCATTTGAGCTTTAATTTTCTCAAAAGCTGAGCAGAATACCCAGGGCTCAGTTTACACCTATCACCATTTCTAGCCAATGTGGGACCATAGGCAAGGTGGGGGAATGCATATTAACTTTAAAAAACCTAAAAAGTGAAATTGTAATGCCGTGGGACCTTTTTTAAATAACATGTTTTCTCTTACAGGAGAGAGGAGGATCCGTGTCCACACCTTATGTCTTCCTGTGGTCAATTCTCTGTCAGACATCTTTGCTGGGGCTGATGTTCAAGCGATCACTGGACTGTTGGCTTGTATGGGTAGGTACTAAACCAGCAAACGCATTTCAAAGATTCCCTCCAGAAATGTTTTAAGACATAAAAATACTCTGCTTGAAATAATTATTTGTTACAAAATCTTGAAATTGCATCTGCTCCTTTTCCCCTAATTCAAAGTTCTAGAATCCATGAATTAGCAAATATAGTACATTTAAAAAGTTGGACACCGGGCACAAGATGTCTTTTATTTCACTGAAACGTCCATTCTCAATGTATGTGCTCTCCAGGTTTCATGTTTCCACATCATACTTGTGTATGAGTTGAGTTTTATATTTGACCATGATTGATTTAAAAATTATGCTCATACAGGCACATGTTAAACTCAGATTTAGGGTGATCACAGAGAAGCTTTCCCCCTTAGCAGATACATATGAAAACAAATTGAGAAACAATATGTTCTGGTGATGTGAATACTTATTGAATGTCATGTCAGATAATTTGCTTTTATTCAGATTAGGCATACTTTCAATAGCATATAATTATTTTACCCCAAACCTCTGCATTGTATGAATGTATGCATGTATCAGAACTCATTCTTTGATTTTATATTGTCAATTCATGCAGAACTAGTTCTTATGTTTGTTAAAAAGTGTGTACGTGTCTGTGTGTAGTATTTGTGTTGATATGTTACAGCTGTTTTCATCCCTGTGTTTAGTAACTTAAAGCAGGAATGTGAAGATAATAGAAAACCATGCAGATTTCCATGAGTTTAGTATTCATGCCTGTGGTAATTTCCCGGATCCGTGATCACATCCCATAAGCAACATGAACTTGGACTTGATTAAAGCATCACTCAAGCTAATTATTCTTCTTTGTTGCAGTAAAGAGTCTTTTGATTGGCTCGAAACTAAATTATTGCAGGTTTTTCATCCACTTCACTGTTATTAGCACTGACAGATGGAGATGAGTTGCAACAGCTGTGGTTACCTAGCAACCACCGCATACTGAGCAGTCAGATCTGTCCCGGCACATCTCACAGTCACAGAACAGACGCTGTTATTTCTGCTCTCTTCAAAATATGGAACAGAATGGCACTTCCACTGTCTTTGCCTCACTTCGGCTGATGGTCCACAACACTAAAAGTCTAAAGTTGCATCGAAATTTAAAAAAATCTTAAATTGTTTTGAAATATATAAATCACTTTTTTTTTTTTTTTCAAACTCCAACTGTTTCTCCAAAATTCTTCAACTGTTGAAGAATAAATTTTCATGCTTTGTTTCAACATTCATTCAGAATTGAGATGCCATTGTAATGTTGTTCTTCCTCGTCTGTGCCTCTCCAAGTCTCACCTAAAGTAATGTATGTAGAGATACCAATACCAGTATTGGTATTGCCTCAGATACTGCCTAAAACACTAGTATCTAGAAGTACTGGAGTTTATGCACCGATCCGATACCACATAAATAAAGCCCTAAAGAAAATCTACGTTAAAGTAGTTTATTTATGTTCTTTTTCTGGATGATAAAAAAAAGTTCTGTGGCCTTCATTGTTTGTTTGTGTTTCACAAAGCGTTTAACCTGAGCTAGATATAGCAAACATAGACATCATATCACATCCGTACAGGGATAGTAATATACAGTTGTTAAAACATAATAAAATATATGACACACTGGTATTGGATCAGGACTTGGTATTGGCCAATAATACAAATAAGACAGGTATCAGAATCGGTGTCGGGAAGCAATAATGGTATCACACCATCTCTAATTGTATGTAGAATTTCTATGCAATTATAGTTTCTCCCAAATTATTAATTTGTTACTATCTTTTGGGACTGCTCAAGTCAGCGGTTTTATAAAAAAGAAAAGAAAAAGAAGACTCATAGTGGTTTTAACCGAATGAGATTCTGACTGCAACTATGTCCCTGTCTCTCTCTCTCTAGCTGTGGACCGCTCTGCAACAGCAAGTCTGAGTGACGCCAGAGATGCAATGACCAATGCTGCCATTGACTCGCTGACGTCATTCCGGCAGTCTGTGTTGACCATCCAGCAGCCCGGCCTTCTGGCCCCGGCCTGCCTCAGACTTTTCCCCCTCTTCATCCTTGCTCTGCTCAAACAGGTCAGCTTTTTCCCAAGACGCAGTCATTGCACAGCATCTGCACTGTCGACCAATGCTTCACTAAACTACTTAAATCCTAATTTGTTAAGAGTCTGAGGAAATCTTTTATTCTGAATCTTGTTTTTGTTTTTTGCCCTGTTAAAATGAAAGCGTCCCAACGTTTTCAAGCACTTCTGAAACTGCTTTTTACTCCCAGATTGTTGTTTTTTAAACCACTCTATTGAGCCTTTGTTGATCCAGTTTGTGCATGCACCCTGCAGAAAGCCTTCAGGACGGGCACCAGCACCAGGCTGGATGACCGGCTCTTTGCCATGTGTCAGCTGAAGTACCAGCCATTGGTCTACGCATTACTGATGATCCACCCTGCTCTGTACCGTGTCGACGATCTGACCGATGAGGTGAGGATGAAATTATGTGTCGAAAAGTAGTGACCCTGGATGAAATTAAATTGAAAAAAAAATAAATTCAGAAGCAAAAGAGACTTCCTTTTTATCTTTTAGTGTTTTGTTTATGATTCAATATTATATGATTGGAGTAACAATGAAGAAAAAAAATGTTTTCATGTTTTAGGACTATTATTTAGTCTCTAACAGGTGAAGCTCTAAATTCAGTCTAGGTGATGTATTTTTAGTAGTGGGCTGAACCTGGACAGTCATCCCAATATTTCCCACGTTATCTTAAGTGTCTCCCTGTTACTGAGTTATTGTCTCTTGTCTTCTGTTTCCTGCATCCTCAGGGAGCTTTGAACATCAATGATCGAACCATCCCTCAGCCCAGAGTGCTACAGCTGTCTGTGGAGAAGCTCAGCAGGGAAGCAGCTTTCCTCATGGATGCTGGAACGGTACGAAGCTTTAAAGTACTCCTATTATGCTTTTTGGCTTTTTCCCCTTTCCTTTATTATGTTGTATATCTTTTTTGTGTATGTTATAGGTTTTCAAAGTGAAAAACCCAAAGTCGCCCCCCAGGGGATTACCATCTCCATCTCCTGTAGTCCAGCCTTTACCTCCGTGACTAATGTGTGTCACTTCATAACACACGTTCTAATGCTCGCCTAGCTGCTAGCATGGCACGCCCTCATACACTGCTTCTGACTGGCCAGTAGTCCTTACCTAGGTACTGTGCATGTGCAACTCCAAATAAAGATGGAACAGAAGTGCGATGCCGCACTCTGTAGCTAAAAAAGAGAGCTCAACACACAGGGTGAAAAGATGAGCTATTATTTATAACAAAAATATTGTGGGCAAGTTTATTCCAAAATGTAATATATTATATATATTACTAGTTACTGTCATTTGAGAGTATATTACAATATTACTTTGAATTGTAGTCTCTGAATTGTAATGCGTTACACTACTTTTAAGTTACTTTTACCAAAATAACAGCGGACGTTTGATTTAGAAGCTAGCTAGTGAATTTAACCACCGGATCAATAAAGTCTTCTCTTCATCCACTTTAACACATTGTAGATTATTCATAATATTTTCTATAAAATATGAATATGCAAAGTATCAAAGGCTATAAAAATAGAGAAGTAAAACATACAATAGTTCATTGGAACTATTCCGTACCGTCACCTGTTAGGACACAGATGTTGTCCGTACCGTCTCTGGATCTGGCTCTGACCACGCAAACAGTGACTGGACAGCTTGCTTCAATGCAGCGTAATAGCTCAATAAGTTAACTAAATAATAAAATAATATCCATTTTGCAAATGTATCTGCCTCTGCAGTCATCTCAACCATCAAATACAGCAACAGGAAATAACGCTCACTGCTTCTTTTTTTTTCCTGTGAAGAAATGTTTTGCGGTGCAACTAAATTTTGCGTTAAAATGTGTTGTAACTTGCGTTACTGAGATTGTAACAAGTATAATCTGCAGCCAAGAAACTGGATCACATCACTCCAGTTCTGAAGTCTTTACACTGGCTTCCTGTGTCTCAAAGAATTGATTTCAAAGTACGTTTGCTAGTTTATAAATCACTAAACGGTTTAGGGCCAAAATACATTTCTGATCTGCTACTACACTATTTCTTTAATGTCTAATTTCTTGTACTGCACTGTAACTTTTATTCTTGTGTTTTATTTGTTTTTAACTGTTTATTCTTGTGTTATATCTGTTTTTTATATTTTAACTAATTTTGTGTAAAGCACTTTGAATTGCCCTGTTGCTGAAATGTGCTATACAAATAAAGCTGCCTTGCCTAAAGGGGAAGCCTTACTGATGCTGATGGACCATGACATTAGCAATGACGTAATCCTTTCTGTAACACACTCGAGAAGAGCGTGTAAAATGAACATTTTACACAATGAAGTAGCACAGTTATTCACTGTGGCTTTGAATCAAAACATCCGTACAAGCTTCAGTTTTAACTCTCCTATGGTTCAGGCACCCACTAACCTTAAATATTGAAATTCACACTATTTATTTATATACCTTATTTTCCAAAAGGTCATGTATCTGTGGATCGGACGGAACTGCCACCCCAACTTCCTCACACAAGTCCTGGGAGTTCCCAACTACGCTGCCGTGCCTGATAACCTGGTAGGATTTTCCGACAAATTGTCTTAAGGATGGAATAAGGGTCCTATCTGTTAACTCTCGTACAATATAGTCTCACTCATTGCATCCTCCTGCCTGATGTTGAAAACTTGACTGTCGCTCTCTCCTCTCACAGTATCTGCTCCCAGAGCTAGACACTGCCGAGTCGCAGAGAACCAGGGCTTTCATCGGTTGGCTGAGGGATCAGAGGCCGTTCTTTCCCTCACTGCATGTCATCAGGTGGGTAATAAACAACATCCTGTACAAAAGAGTAAAGAATCATGTAGCAAGACTGTGGGGAAATTAAAACCAGCATTCAGCTGCTGGTAGATTTTAATTTTGGCAGTTAATCTACTGTAATAGTAAGGTCTGTTCCTCTTGGTACAATCTGAAAACTGAGCAGCACTGAAGTTACTGGTAAGGTTTTTAAAAAACTGGAACAGAATTTAAAGTGTAATTTAAAATATATTTTTTTCAGAAAATAACGTTTATGGGAAAAGTGGAAGTGTGTAATCCAAATATCTTCAACATTTTCATAATAAAAACCAAACTCTTGTATTCCCTTCCTCAGCACTTTATAATGAAAGAGCAACTACAACTAACAACTTTTTTCTTTCACCCTTTGACTCTCAGGGACGAGAGCCAGCTGAAACCCACCTTTATGCAGAACATGATCGAGGACCGAACAGAGTCAGCCCTGTCGTACTACGAGTTCCTCCTCCACCTCCAACAGCAAATCTCCAAATAGTCTGTCTGTCTGTCTGTCTGTCTGTCTCTCTCTCTCTCTCTCTCTCTCTCTCTCTCTCTCTCTCTCTCTCTCTCTCTCTCTCTTTCTCCATCTCCAGTGGTCCACTATCTCTCTGAGGAAAAGCTGAACTGACAAATGAAACTATGTGACGGACAGCGTGACAAAGAAATCTGTTCTCATGCCTATTTGGCACTTTTTACCGAGCTGAACCATTGTGTTGGAAGATAAAACAAAAGCAAGGAATCCAAGATGGTGATTATGTCAATGATCGAATGAATCAGTGTTTATTCTCATAGAACAATGCTGTCTAACTGAGGTATCGTTCAGATACAGTCCAGGCAAACGGATGTGTGAAATGTTTTTGTCTGAAAAGCACAGTCGTCTTTACTAAAACAAGTCGCGTGTGCGTGCGTGCGTGCGTGCGCGTGTGTGTGTGTGTGTGTGTGTGAGAGAGAGAGACTAGGTTTATGAGGAAGGGTTAGTATGTTTGCGATCAGACTGTTATCGAGTGTCACCAGGAGTGTCTGTACACAGAACACCTGAGCTCTGGCAACACTCTTAATATCCTACCTGAAGGACAGAACATGTGCGTTTTTATTTTTCTGTCATTATAATTGTGTGTCGAACAAATTAGTAGACTCTGTTGTAAAAGGCAGGAAAGGTAAAGGTGTTTAACGGCGGACTGACCTAGCAATCATCACTGCCTTGAATGTGTTGACTCGGCAGTGGAAAGTCATTTTCATTGGTCTGATCTGTCCTTCAGAAAATCTCTGTCATCCCTTTTCTCTCTGGACATTCAGAACACCTCTGACAACATCGCTGTTCTGTTTTTTGTTTTTTTATTTCTTCTTTTTTGTTTTCCGATTATCTAATAATTTATGAGACTCCCAATCTGATTAAATTCTATATTTGCCTTGTATGGGAAGTCACTTTTTATTATTAAACCTCTGTTTAAATACAGACTCTATATATGAAATATTTTAATATAATAGGATATGGGAAATTCTTTAACACACATAACAAAGCCATTGTGATCTTTTAATCATGCTTATTGATACTTGTATATTGAAAAAAAGACTGCAGTATATAAAAGGTGAAGAAATGCTGATTTCAATAGAAACATTAAGGTGAAATGACGCTAAGGAAATAAAATGTTTGAGAACAGTGTTTATTCAGTGTTTATTCAGCGGAAGCAAAGATTACAACACAGAATATGGACCAATAATAGTCAATTTTTTGTTTTGACTTGAGCGTGAATTGAAGATTTTTTGATTTGGTCTGATTTCATACAGTTTGTAATCTATGTATTATATAAGCAAAAATGTATTTAGGAACAACATATGTTTTGGTCTTCATGCACAAAATTGTCTTTCATAAAAAATCTGATGAAAATAAAAATAGCTTGTTTGTACAGAGTAAATTTCAGAGGTGTGGACTTAAAAAAATGATGTTATAAAAACGTTTTCTGGAGATCAACTTGTCACTTTCTTGACAAAGGATTTGCTTTGTGAGCTGAGCGGAAAGGTGCCCTGTATCTATCACATGTAATTGTGTCAAAGGAATAACCGACCAAGACACACCTCATAATTTTGCATTGAAAGCAATAAATAAAAATTTTACACAACACATTCATTATCTCTTTAAATTAGCATTGAATTGGGTGAAGGGGATCATAACCAGTTCAGGACATGGTTTGCAAGACGATGGCTTTGTCCCACCTCTGGTAAATTGGGAATCACTGCAGTTCCAGATGGAGAAATGCCAAAAGAAACTGATGTATCAATACAGTTATAGATGTTAATATTTTTCAATAACATGACATTTGTAAATCTTAGTACATCCAAAACAGATAAAGTAAATTTTGAGGTCCATGATACTTTTAAACTTTATTACTTATACTTTTACATTAAAATGTCACAACAACAGTTCAAAAAATATTTGAACAATATGTTGTGAACTAAGGAAGATCGGTATCAAACAATGTCAACTTGATTTGTGACCTTTAAATGTTTATGTAACCAGTGACCAACAGTGTTTATTCTACTTGTAGATGAGGTGAATCCAACTAATTAATTTAGTTTTTATTTCACCTTTGATACATTTATCTCTCATTTAGTTTCTTTAAAACTGCACAAAACAAAGCTGAACATTCTTTTAAATCTGATTGCTGAGGATAAGATACAATAACATTAGATATTTACCAACCTTATAATTATTACTTAATTTTCATATAAATTATTTTTGATGACTGAACCTGGCAGACTTCTGAGAGCATGTTTTGTGTGCTGTAGGTTTAAAACCCTTAATGCAGTTTCACAGATAAAAGTCAACACTGCTTTCAGAATATAAAATTACCCTCAAAATAAAGTGCAGAAAAAAATCATACACACAGTGGGAAACCTCAATGACTAATGTTGCATAGATTCAGTCTTGCACCTTAATTGTTTATTTAAGAAAGAAAACAACTCAATTTACATCAAGCACAAATAGTAACCAGGGACAGTAAAAGGTTCTAACAGCCTTCTTATTACTGTAACAGGATATAGTAGAAATACAGTTTAATGTGAATGGACAGCTCTCGGAATTGGTACTTATGGATGTAAAATTTGGTCAAAATTAAAACCAGGTGCTTAAAACCCAACCTCTCTAAACTACCCTGAAACCTTCTTTAACTGTCTATGGAAACTACCCATTGACAGTTAAAGAGAAACTACCTTGTCATTCTCGGCGGTGACATCATCATTGTGCGTTGTCCCTCCTCTCACAAACGCTCGGTCCATTCCATTATGTGTACTGTTTAATTCAGTGGTCTGGGGCGTTTGTGTTGCTATTGTAATCGTTATTTCTTTATGTATCGTGACTGTACTATTTAGTCGACGCTAATTTATTTCAACATGGAGTCCGCGGATGCCAGCGCGGGAGAGAAGGCAGCTTGTCTGTCGGCGGCGCAGAGGAGGGCAGAGATCCGGAGGAGAAAACTGCTCATGAATTCAGAGGACAGGATGAATAGAATCGTGGGCTACACTAAAAACGAGTCTGAAATCAACGGTATGCAATTATGAGCATTATGAGTTGGCCTTTGAAACATGTTGTCGTGACTCGCCTGCGTCATCTAACTGTTGTTGTTTGAGCTAGCTACAGACAATTAGCGAAATTACCTTTGTCCACAGAACTAGCTTTATACATTGGTGGCTAAGTTAGTGTGAACACATCCAGAGAATTTGACTCCGGCTTTTTGTTCCTCTCAAAGTAGCCTACATATACAGAAATAGACATACAGCTAAAAACAAGGACAACAATGCTGAACAAGGAAACCTAAACATTCGTACTATCGTAACATATGTAAGTATGTTTATAGAAATTGTATACAGGTCTGAACACATAGCCATGCATACACACACGCATGTAAACAAACAGCTCTATGAGGATTGTGAAGAGTAATACAGTAAGGGAATGCAAAAGTGCAAATGGTGCTGGAATAAATGAAGATTTTTTTTAACAGGTTGCTTATACATCTGCGGTAGGTGGAAATGACACAGTGTATATTTGACAAATATGTACTTGTTTAAATGATGTGTTTAACACTATTAAATACACACTTTAATTTACTAATAACCTTAAAAGTAAAACACTGACAGGGAACATTTTACTTCACTGCATGAGAACTTTAACTTTAAGTACATTTAACTGATTATACTTGCATACTTTTATTCAAGTACAGTTTTGAATGCAGGACCTTTTAATTGTAGTGGAGTATTTTCACAGTGTGGTTTTAGCACGTTTAAAGATCCTATGGCATGAAAATTTCACTTCATGAGGTTTTTTAACATTAATATGAGTTCCCCCAGCCTGCCTATGGTCCCCCAGTGGCTAGAAATGGCGATAGGTGTAAACCGAGCCCTGGGTATCCTGCTCTGCCTTTGAGAAAATGAAAGCTCAGATGGGCCAATCTGGAATCTTGCCTCTTATGAGGTCATAAGGGGCAAGGTTACCTCCCCTTTCTTTGCATTGCTCGCCCAGAGAATTTGGCCCACCCATGAGAGAGAGAGAGAGAGAGAGAGAGAGAGAGAGAGAGAGAGAGAGAGAGAGAGAGAGAGAGAGAGAGAGAGAGAGAGAGAGAGAGAGAGAGAGAGAGAGAGAGAGAGAGAGAGAGAGAGAGAGAGAGAGAGAGAGAGAGAGAGAGAGAGCATTGCTTTCAAACAAGCAAAGTTGTCAGAAATGGCACATACTAAGGTAGCTCATTGTGGGACTGGCTCTAGTGGCTGTAATTCTGCACCAAGGCTGAATTTTGGGAAAGAGACTTCAGATATGGTATTAGGGGACCACTAAGGTCTATATAAAAATATCCAAAGAGCAACGTGTCATGGGACCTTTTAATGATCTGAATACTTCTTTCACCATTGAGTATAAATGTATGAATGGGTGGTACATTCTCCCAGCCATGGCTTCAAACCAGCAACTAACTGATCCCACTGTATCTCTACGGGCTGGAGATGGGGTGCTGAGTGGAAATAATTTGTTGAAAATGACAAAATCACAACAATTTTTACAGTTTATAAACACATGTTTCCAGTGTGAATATTGGATGGTTTCTTAATTTTCCTTCCTGACATCTAATGATAGCAAATTTACTATATTTTGGTTTTGGACTGTTGGTCAGAAAAAACAAGCAAATAAGTTACGCCACCTTGGATTCTGAGAAATTGTGATGTTATATTTATATTGTTCTGACTTTATTTAAGTAAAACATTAATTAAATGATCAGGGCAAAGTGGCAGATCAATACAATATAAAAATGTTTGATAGCTGCAGCTCTCCTGAATTGTTATTCACATCTCATTCATACTATTAGCTCAGTTCACATTTATCTGATGATATCTGATTTCTTGAAATGTGTGCAATACTCTACTGCTACCATTATTATTGTAATTATTATTACTGTTCACCTATACAACTCCTTAATTATGTAAATACCGTATCATAACATTTCTTTAACTATGTAAATACTGTACATATCCATACTCTTTATATTTCTTTATTTATATTTCTACTTGTTATTTATACAATTTGTGCAACTGCAACACAGAATTTCCCTTCGGGATCAGTAAAGTATTTCTAATTCGGACTAATTCGGATGACACTGATGCCGTCTTACATCCTCAGCTGGAACGCTCCTCCGCCCCGCAGAACCCCGCTTCCACCTCGACCTTGACAGGACAGAGCCGTGGTCATCAGCCTCATCATCTTCTTCGAGACCGTCTCCCTTCCTGCCAGAGGCTTCGGGGCTTGTCAGCCGCTCCCACGGTGCCACCCCAGAGAGGGGGGGCTCACCCCTGCCCGACTGTGGTGAGCCACTGGCAGGCTTTCTGGAAGACAACGTTGGAGGCATCCAACAGAGACCGAGGGGGGAGCGGGCATCAGATGAACTCAGCGGATCCCCACGTCCAGGCCTCCAGAAGTACCTGTCCCGTTTTGACGATGCCATGAAACTGCGGGGTCAGCTGGCCAATGAGAAGCCGGCCCAGGACGGAGGAGGGTCCGACTCAGAGGAGTTTGATCCCTTCAGAATCTTCCGCCTCATCGGCAGCATCCTCCTCGCTGTTTTTGTCAGGGTTTTTGTCTGCACGTTTCTGGTGAGTGTGCTCGCTGTAGACACTGTGCTGCTTTGATAACTGTGAGTTTAGCCCATTGGTAATTTTGACATGTTACCGCTTCTGGTCTTATTTTCTTATTTTTATTTATTTGAACACTTTCTCAATCTTAAAACGTACATACAGTGTATAGATCCTTTCAGGTGGGAAAATGTAATACCAATGAAATACATTTTGTGGGAATGTCACACATTATACAGGTCCGATATCAGAAACATGATATTGTTCCGTGTAATTCTTTCATTCCAGTCAATATTTGCTCCATTTCTGACCCTGGAACTGGCCTACATGGGGTTGTCCAAATACTTTCCAAAGGTGAGTTTGTATTAGATATTTAATATCTATCTTTCCCATTGTTAGAGACTCAGATTTAACATGTATGCAGGGAGTGTAATTTCAATGCAGAAACTTATAATTTAGGCATGATTTCCAAGGAGTAATGTTGTAATGATCAGTGTGAAGAGATATTTTGGAGGCACGGCGTGAAACATTTGCAGCAATGACATACATGATTTTGATAAAGGTTAAGTAAGGTTGTGTCGTAATTAGGGTTGGTCAATCTTCCCCTTTTTTATTTTGTTTTGATGTTTTTTTGGCCTGTTTAGTTTCTCACAAGATTTAGCATTAGTTTTGACAAAAGTTGGGTCCCATTTAGACATGTTAGACTTGATAGTTGCTGCTTTGCCTTCCTTGTGCTCTGGCTTACAGCCCAACCATCTCACTGCTGGCCACACCTACAGTAAATATTACTGAAAGTTCTCCAGTAATTCCTTGTGTAACACTGCTTTTGTCTGTTATCTTTCACAATTTTCCTAAACATTTGCTTGATTATCTCTAAAAAAAAAAATTGGATACCTAAATATTGAGAAAATAATCATGAGTTGCAGCCCTGCATCAGTGTCTTTGCATTATATTCCTGTTCCTCCAGGTAGAGAAGAAGGCCCAGACCACTGTGCTGACCGCTGCCCTGTTGCTGTCCGGCATCCCCGCTGAGGTCATCAACCGCTCTATGGACACCTACAGGAGGATGAGTGATGTCTTCGCCGACCTATGTGTTTACTTCTTCACCTTTATCCTCTCGCACGAGTTCCTGCTGCTCATTGGATCAGAGACTCCGTGATGGACCAGGAAATTCTCAGTAAACCTGCACCCCCTTCTTGTGTCCCCTCCCTCTGTCTACCATAGCAAGAAGGCATGGTCATTTACATTGGCTGACGTGGGTTTATTGTTGACAGTCTGGAAACTCATATCCTTACTGCCTTATGATCAGGGTCTCTACATGTAAGAGTTCAGTGTTTGTTACAGATCGGTCATTTGCTCTGGACTGAACCTGAGAAACAGAAAGTCAGGATGTGTTTGCTTGTGCCCAGAGTGGTTCAGTGGCATTTATTGTGCTGAGTGATGTTTATTTGTCAGGTCTAGCACAGCAAATGGTAAATGTTAGTCTGGGAGTTATCTTATGAATGGGAAACACTGGAGTCCCTTAAGGCCTGGGTGATATTTCTCTAACTGACATCATTAATATCAAAAATTCTGATATGCAAATGTATCCAAATCCAAGTTAAACCAGTAGAGGGCAGCAAATATATGGCTCTCAGCCGCTGTTAAGTTCTTTTAAAAACAAATGTTTGCGTGGAATCATTAAATCACCTTAAAGTGAGATTATGCCACTTTTGCGACACAGCGGCCTCTGTGGCCACCAGCAGTGATTTCGTGAGCAAGTTAAATGCTAAAATGTAGTGCAACAGTAGCACAGGTTAGAACAAACATACGGCAGCAAACTGACTCAGAAAAGACATTAGCTGCAAAGTCCCTGGGTGTATGGAATTGATAAACACTGTTTTATTGTTTATGAAGTCATAATTTCATCTGTAAGAAGAAGAATGTGTTATTTGTTCTTTGAAAATGGCGGTCTTGTTTTATATAACAGATTTACTAAAAGCTGGTAGAGAATAATAATGCCATGGATCCTACTATAAACTCTAATAAACTCCCTAGATGGGACATAAGCTGGGTAGGGTTTTTTCTCAGCTAATGTGATGCAGACTCCTCAGCTTTGGAGGTAGTTGATCTCCCAATATCAGCAAAAAATAACACACTTGTACTATAGGTATATATGTACTATATAGCTTATACAGCACTATGAAATATCTTTTTTGGCATATGAGTCAGCCCTACAATGCGTCAGGCAGGGAAACTAACCTTCACATAACTCTGATAGCCTGCTGAGTAACTGCAACCTTTTAGGCTAAAGCTTCATACATTTAGTAAAAAATCCACTTTGTGTGAGGAGGTGTATTGGGGCACTTGATCGGTTAATACTAACAGTTGATGACGGAATTAAGCACAAAGCTTAAGACTGACAGAGGCAAGTGTCCCCCCCCCCCCCCACCTCCATACAGAATACTACTGCCTCTGCACCTCAAGCAGAAGAAGACCATCATAGAAGTCCAATGTTTCCTTTAACACTTTCGTTTGAAGGAACCAAACTGTTTGTAGTGACAGAGGTTTAGCACCATTAAAAAAAAAAAAAGTTTCTGACTTTACTCTCAGGATTCTGACTTAAACTTTAAATTAATTTCTGATTGAACTCAAAAGACCTGAAAATTGTTTTCACATATGGCCCTCTTCTCTGCCATATATACATCAGCTAGCGAGAAAAGATGATGTTTGGATACAGGAGATAAACAAGTATGAATTGAGGACGAATTACACATTTTTCTGGATCACCTCAAATGTAAAGCTTGTTATTTTTAGTTCACAAACCATCAGGGACAGTTACACACATGGCACTCCAGCCTTAAATTAGTGATAGATTTAAAAGAAAGTTTTAGTTTAGAAGTATTTAACAGTATCCAGTTCCTGATGATTTTAGTTTGTGTCTTAAGAACTCAAACTCCCCTTTAATGGATAATTGTGTTTGTGTTGGGACAGATTTCCTCATAGGCAGTGCTTTAAGTCATATTTTCCGTTGCGGTCTGTAATCCAGTGTTCAGAAGGCGGACCCATTTTACAAACAAGTTTTTTTCCCTCGTTTTAAGTTGTAAAGTAAAGAAGAAGCATGTAGTACTTGAATGTAAAGGGTGTTATTTTGCACGGCTATGAGTTAAAAAATGCAGTAAACTTTATACAGTATAAGTACGTAACAAAAAGTGTGATTGATGAGAATCTTTTTGGTTTCACTGGAAAGTACTGTCACTGCAAATGTATGTGGGGCAGTGGGAGTTTTTATGCTTCTTGTATTAAGTAATTCTGGTGATATGTCTTGCATTCATAAATACTTCATATATATACTCTCTACTACTTCTGTGCTGTAATGTCTTCTCTCTATACTTATTACATCCAAATTAATTTATTGATGTGAATTTCTTTTTTTCCATGTAAATAAATTTGTGTGATTTATCCTACGACTTGTCTGACTTACTTGATTGTTTTTGATAATGTTTAAAGCATAACTCTTACAGTATCTTACTTACTACACAGTAACAAATTCAGTGTTGACATGAGCTCTCATTAAAAATATTCACAATAATAAATGACTGGTCAAATTCTACCAAATAAATACTACTTCTTTGACATACTCTGTTTTGACTCTCACTTTCTTTCTTTGGTTTAATTGTTAAAGCACGTCAACTGACAAATGTTCCCAGTTAGAAGAGGATATATATATATATATATATATTTAGTGTATATAAGTATTAACAGTACAGTAATGTATATACTTACTATACTATACTTACCAGTACTGCCCCCTTCTGCAAGATCCTATTTAAAGAGGTCTGGTTTGGCACCACCTGTGTCGCTCAGGCTTCGTAGTTCTGACCTCCCACCACGCGGGGCGCTCTAAGCTATTCACCCTACAAGTTTGTGAACGTCGCAGTTATTTAACGTGCGGCTTCATAGACACAAACAGCCGTCCACCGCACGGGAGTCGTTTCTATCTGTGAACTAAGTCGAGGTTTTTTTTTACAAGACATAACCTCGTGGAATAGCGATGGGACGTGAGTCGAGGTATGTCCGAAATATCAGGTTAAGTTTATGTTTTTTTTTTATCTTCCGTTGAATCAATTGTGACTTTCTCCTGTGGCTGCTAGCTAAACTTTAATGCTAGTTAAACGATTTAATTTCGGTTAGCATGCTAGCTAAAACATGCAAATGTTAATGCACATCACCCGACAGTTACTCTCAGATAGCCGTGGGCTATAAATTAAACAATTTTTATTAAGGCAGTTTGCCTTCAACAGTTTGTCAGCTAATGTGATTATTATGCTGTTTGGTCCTCAGACACTACAGGAAGCGTTCTGCGTCTCGGGGACGGTCGGGTAGCCGTTCAAAGAGTCGCTCCCCGGACAAACGCTCCAAGAAAGATGACCGAGACCGAAACAGGAGGGAACGGTCACGGAGCCGGGACCGCCGCAGGTCCCGGTCCAGGGACAGAAAACGAGTCAGGTGGGTGTTCTACGTTAGTTGACAACGCGTGAATGTTTAAACAGAAGACTGTATTGTTAGCTAGCTGTTTACATTTAGCTAAAGGAACCAAACAGAACCGGATAGAAACATGGAGGAGAATAATTTTGCACTAGCAACATCGAAATCAGATCATGTGTTTACCTGTGACATGATACCGTGATCCCCTGCCATCAGGAGCTTTACTTTTATATGCTTATGCTCATTGTTGTAAAAATTGAATTAGATCAGGCCTGTGTTGTGTACAATGAACAATCACTTTCATCTCAAAACAAATCACAATAAAGCTACTGCAGTTTATTTTAAGAGGGACTGTATTTGTTTGCATATGCTCTAACAATCTAGCTAGGCTATCAGTTATTGTTTGCAATCTGTTGAGATAATGAAATGGACCAAGTTTAAACATGTTCTTAAAAGTGAAGGAGAGTGATATTATCACCTTCCTCCTGTCCTGTGTGCTTTCATGGCATATTTTGGCCTTTGCTGGCTAGGCGCTCCCGGAGCAGAGAGAGGAGGAGGTCCAGAAGCCGAGACAGGAGGAGGTCGGGCAGCAGGAGCCGAGCCCGCAGGTCCCGATCTGGTAGCCCCAGCAAGAGCAGGAGACCAGATGAGTGAGTGGGGCTTCTTAAATAATGAAACATATCGAGACATAAATGACAGCTCTGGTAACCAAAACCATGCTACTGTTTTTCTTTTTCTCTTTTATTGTTATCTTACCTACAGGTCCAGGAGCAATGAGAAAGACAACGTTGATCCTTTATCTGACAAGAAAAAGATTAAAGAGGAGAAAGAGGATGAGAAGGTTGAGGATGTAAGTTCCATATGTTTGGTTCTTGCTAACCACTAAAAGGTCACTACGTAGTAGGTAGGAAATATTTCTGATCTTTCCTCTGTGTCCATGCAGCAAGACTTTGACCAAAACAAGCTGGAGGAGGAGATGAGGAAGAGGAAGGAACGAGTGGAGAAGTGGAGGGAAGAGCAGCGGAAGAAGGCCATTGAAAACATCGGAGAGATCAAGAGAGAACTGGAGGAGATGAAGCAGGGCAAGAAGTGGAGCCTGGAGGATGATGAGGGTGAGGAAACCCAGTTAATAATAAACAACAAATGAGAAGGCAAGTTTTCTTAACTCTCAAAAATGTGCCAAAGATACCCCCTCTCTTTGGATTATTGCCAGTTGAACCATTGATTAGTTCTCATCGCAAGTTTGTATGATTTATCTTTGTTTACTTGGTAAAGAACAGTTATTTTAAGTAATGAAAGCATTGTTTGCATTGTGAAAATGTACCCACCAAATGTTTGGTATTTGTACTTGATAAGTAATTAAATCATTCAATTAAAATCCATTTTTAAGGAGTGAATATACTTTAATCAGCTAAGAAATCACTTGACAAGAACAGACCTTAGCTGTAGCACTGCAGGATAGGACTGGGCGATGGGATGAAAATCAGATATCAGATATTTTTGACCAAATACCTCTATTAATATTGTGGCGATATTCTAGGGTTGACAATTGGGGCTTTCACAAAAATGTTCGCACTTAGATTTTAGATAAATAATCATCAGTAATGTGGAAACAGGGAAGTGTGTAAAGGCAAATAATAGAACAGCTGGAACAGTCTGGTAAGTTCAGAAAAGTACATCACTTTACTGTAATGTAGCCTTTAAAACCAGGAAAAGACAACACTTGTGTCATATCACAATATTATCAATATAATATCAATATATTGCCCAGCCCTACTGCAGGGCGTTATTTTAATGAACTAATTGACTCTTCATTTCAGATGATGACGAAGATGTTTCAGCTCCGATGGAGGGAGATGACGACGAAGATGGGGAAGAGAAGGAGGAGATGAAAGAGAAGGAGATAACGGAGGAGAAGAAAGAGGAGGGTGAGAAGGAGGAGGAGACTCCCATGGTGCAGCAGGCGGAGGAGGACGACGTGGATCCTCTGGACGCCTACATGGAGGAGGTGAAACAGGAGGTGAAGAAGTTCAACATGGGAGCCATGAAAGGAAATGATAAGGTGAGTGCAAGGGTAAAAAATACTGCATTACTTTAGTCTGGAGACAAGTCCTGATGATGTCTGATGTGTATTGTGGCCAGGGTTGTAAAAAATGAATTTGTCCTGAAAGGAACATTTCAACTAGTGGCTAATCGCTTTATCGCCAAGACTATAGTTGACTCCTATTAGAAACCTGCAGCAAGATTGACGACCATTTCTGTTGTCAGATTACCTGCATGTTTTTCCCTCCTCAACAGAAGGGAGCAATGACATATACCAAAGTGGTGACCGTTGTTAAAACCAAGAAAGGGCCCAACACTCACAAGAAGAAGGGGGAGCTTATGGAGAATGACCAGGATGCTATGGAAGTGAGTTTAAAAAATATTAATGTTAATATGCATTTCATTAATACTGATGGATTTTCTTTTATCAGCTAAAAGTACTCCTTTTTCCCAAGCAACACCACTCTTCTCTCAGATTAAAATTATATACCCATCAAGCAATATTTCATTTTTCACAGGGAATTATATGCACGTCCTGATTTAGACTCAGACAAAAAGATTGTTAATTTATACAACTGTCTCTCAATAGAACACACTAACTATCTGAAATGTAACCGACGTGTTTGACAGTACTCGTCAGAGGAGGAGGAGGTAGATCTGCAGACGGCTCTGACTGGCTTCCAGACCAAACAAAGGAAGGTCCTAGAGCCTGTTGACCACGGAAAGATCCAGTACGAGCCGTACCGCAAAAACTTCTATGTGGAGGTCCCTGAGCTTGCCCGGATGAGTCCAGAAGGTCAGTTAAGGAGATGTCAATTAAGATTAGCTCTTATCCCACAACTGAGATTTTGAATTCGGAAACTGCCTCGTATTCCCTACCGCTGTATGCTAATGATTTGAATTGACAGGCTGCACATAATATCTGTGTTGTACAAATTTTATTTTAGCGGTACCCATACAATTGCAGGCCTCTGCTGTTAGGGTTCACAATGATATGGCTGCCAGTTTATCAGGCTGATATTGGTTACTTATGTGGGCTGGGTATGACACCTTTCTGAGTACTGACTGAAATGTGTATGTAGCATTAAGGGGATATGTGTCTTTGTAAACTGTCACTTACCATCTAACATCTTTCTGTTTGGTTGGTTCTTAACCAATACAGAAGTGAACGTGTACAGGCTGGAGTTGGAAGGCATTGCCGTTAAAGGGAAGGGCTGTCCCAAACCCATCAAGACCTGGGTGCAGTGTGGAGTGTCAATGAAGATCCTCGGTGCTATGAGGAAGTGAGTCTGACTGATAGTGACTGTGGGTGTGATAGAAGAGGCAACTTTTTGAATGTAGTAATTTAGCAATGATCTTGCTTAGGGCTGCACAATTTATCACAATTGTATCAAAATCACAATATGGACTAGTGCAATATCCAAATCTCAGGGAGCCGCAAAATTTGTTAAAGGCAAAATATGTGTCAAACAATTCTAATCCATTTTAATTTCTTTCAAAGTTAATAATGTTCAATGAAGATAAGTGATACAAAAAGGAACATTCCCTCCAATTTTGTGGATCATATAATAATCACAATTAGATATTGTCCTCATATTGTGCAGCCCTAGTCTTGTGGGGAAAAAAACAAAGATCAGTTTCCACAAAGATAGCTAGGAAGCCAGCTTGTGTGTAAAGAACAGTGATTTAGGTTCAGTGCAGCTCACCACAAAAATCATGTCTACATTGTATCAACCATTCTTTCTGACCAGAAACCACTGTTTAATATCTTTCTCACAAATGTACCTAGACATGGCTACGAGAAGCCCACCCCTATCCAGGCACAAGCCATCCCTGCCATCATGTCAGGCCGAGACCTGATTGGCATCGCTAAGACCGGCAGCGGGAAAACCATAGCCTTCCTGATGCCCATGTTCCGACACATCATGGACCAGAGGCCCCTGGAGGAGTCTGAGGGACCAATCTGTAAGGAATAGATCCTTTTATACTTCCTTTAGGCATCACTCTACTGTAACATTTACAGAAATGATTCTCATTTCTTCTGACTATATTCAAATCAAAACAAAGAATAACTGAAGAAAGAAAGAATAGGGATTGTGGGAAGTGGAGTGGCGATGTCCTATTCCTGTGCTGTTCAAATGTAGGTCAATGAAAAGACTAAAATGGGACTCATTTCCATTTTGGGATAATAACCCAGTGGCTGTTACACTTCCACAGCATTTCAAATCTTCTTATTGAGCCATCCTAAGAGTACATTTTACCTCATTTTATGGTTCTGCATTGAATCAAAAACATATTGGGAAAATGAGAATGCTGAAAATAGTAAAAGAAAGGAACATATTCTCTCTTCTCATCCTGTTTTTCTTTGCTCTCCCTCAGCCATAATCATGACCCCGACCAGAGAATTGGCTCTGCAGATCACCAAGGAATGTAAGAAGTTCTCTAAACAGCTGGGACTCAGGGTGGTGTGTGTTTATGGAGGCACCGGCATCAGTGAACAGGTAAACACACACACACGCTATTGTTGCCTGTTAATTTTATTTACCCAAGGGCTTCAACTGGCTTACAATTATTTGATTTTTTTTTTTCAATAAAAGTCCATTTAACATAGCAGCAAAGTAGAGGTCAGTACTGTTAAAATAATACACAATGACATTGTAATGATGCAGGGCAGTCTTTAACAATGATCCCAAACCAGAAGGCCTTAGTAGAACATAATGCATGTAATATGATTCACGCACAACAGGACTTCATGTCCAGCTTTATCTCCTCATGCCCATTTATAGTTTCCTTAACTGTATTAAAGATCAACTCCAGGGTTATGCTATTGTTTCTGTGTCTTCCTTCATTGAGGATAGTTCTTAAAATCTCTAATTATTATTTGGCTGTGAACTGAGGGAGGCAAATGTGTAAGTGTTCGTTCCAGAATGAAAAATTTGACATTTTGGGAAATATGTTTTGCTTACTTTTTGCCAAGAGTTAGATGAAAAGCCACAATACCACTCTCATGTTTGTAGAGTAAATATAAATCCACCGCCAGCAGCCGGCTAACAAATAATTAGTTTCAGCTTGGGAACAATGAATTTGTTTATTTGAAATACTGTAACACAGTTTGTAAGATAAGTAAGCACTGCTTGGTCAACTGTTAAATTTGAACGTTGATTAAAACTTTCGGTTGTTGTTGTCGGCTTCCAGATTGCTGAGCTGAAGAGAGGAGCTGAGATAATCGTGTGCACACCTGGAAGAATGATTGACATGTTGGGGGCCAACAGCGGTGAGTTCATACACGTTGACCCTCTGACTTCTTTACTCTTATAGGATGTCCTTGCAAATAAGCGTTTTGATGCCTTGTAAATACCTTGCATGGAATAAATGTTACAACATGATAAAGTACATCATTAACAAAGTCAGTACCACTTACTAAACTGTTGACATTATTTGACCACCCTTGGGATCAGTCATATCTGCAAGACTGTGGTGTGTTTCCTGAAGATCAGGCTAATTACAGGTAGGTGGACCTGGTGCTGCCTCCGTGGTCCAGGCCAGAGACAATCAAAATGTTTGATACATAGGTGGTAACGTGGGTATATCAGGATGTGTAATTATATGTTATTATATATATTACATAAGAATAGCCTGAATACTCAACCAGGGTTCTGCAGTGTTGTTGTTTTGAGTACATTTACTCTATTAAGTATGTTCAAAAGCCACCTTGAATATCAAAAGGCATATGCCTTTTGATATTCAAAGCACGGAGATATATTTTCTAGTTATTTTCACAGATCAAACATCAGATCACCTAATTCATTTTAATTTGGAGCTCATATGGCTTCTAGGAATAGATATCACTGTAAAGCCCTGTACAGCACTGAGCATTTACATACAGATGTGATACTGGAAATGTAAAGCTGTAATTGTAGTATTTACTGACACTTTTATTATGCATTTTGTAAATCTTTTCTGAGCAGTTATTATCCTAGAAGGGTTTTTTTGTTTCCACACATGCGAGGTAATCTGTAATATGTTTCCCTTGTAGGTGAAAAGGCGCTTGGTCAGATAATGCTTGATGGGGCTCATCTCTTGTATTGTATCTTGAGGCTGTTTTTCTGACATTTACAGGTCCCTCATGCCCCTGAGATGGTACGCAAGACCAGAGACAAAAAAAAAAATCCATTTAAAAGTGTAAACAAAATAAAAACCTGGCCACTTGAAACTAGTCCACAAATGTGCGGAAGTTAGGATGCATTTTTGTTGTCAAGTAATGTCCAGTAGTCTTACCCTGAAAAAGGTTTTCTGTGTTAATGTTTTAGATTAGTTTAATGTTTTTGAAGAAGGCAGAATGCGTATTATGGGTGGGTTTTCATGAAGTCAACTGTTTTCCTCATGCCCCTGTACTTTGGTGTGTAGGTCGTGTCACAAACCTGCGGAGAGTAACGTATGTGGTGTTGGATGAAGCAGACAGGATGTTTGACATGGGCTTCGAGCCACAGGTGGGTGTCCCTGGATTTACTATATACACAGTTTCTCATACTTTTTCTAATGCCAAAATTGTTAACTTTGCATGACACAGTGGGGGGGGGCTGCGATGGACTGAAGCATATGCTACTCACAGAGAGACTGCTGATTCATTATGAAGTTGGTTGCATTCAATAACATCTGTGTTTTTTTTGCCGTGGCTGCCGCATTAACAGAGATACCAGCGGAAACACTGGTACAAATACAGGTTTGCCTCTCATGCTTAACAATATACAGCTGTGTTAATAACAATTAAAACTGTGGACAAATGTCAGAAGTGTGGACCGCCGCTATTGTCGCGGTCTCTCACCATGTTGCTGGGAGCCGTGTGTGAGTTAATGGGGGCGGGGCTGTGCGGAGAGTAACAGGAGAGATACAAACACAGGCATGGCTTTACAGAAGAAATGGGTCATGTAACGCAACATTAAACCATATCGATATAAACAACATTGCTTCGTTGTGGAGAGGCAGCGGATGTGAGGACATTAGGTGCACCGGTGCGACCTACGAAAAATGTTAGTCGAACCCTAGAACCCTGTGAGCTAACAGACACTCACACTAGCACTGGTCACTGCTGACAAAATGTTGCGTTTACTAGTAAACTGGTAAACCTTGTGACCGATGTATGACCGACTGCTATCTGTTGTGGAATTTTCCTCACATTACTCTTCTGTGACTATCTACATCTAGAAACTAAACTGACTGGCACATGATCAGAGAGTGGTTTGCAGAGCGGTAGATTGGCTTTGTAAAAAAATAAATAAATAAATAAATAAATAAATGTTCTATAAACGGAATGACGCATTTAAAGTATCGCTCGATCACGCACATTTTATCATGGGAAGCTGTGATCGTGGTTAAAATCCGATTAATTGTGCAGCCCTACAACTGGGTGTATAATGGCATAAACACTCAAAACCAGTACAAATGGGTGCCATTTCCCTGTTCCCTTTGGTTGGAACAGCCAAAAAAACAACAACCTCAAACATTAAATAAAGTAGACAAAATTCACTGACCTCAAGGTGTTTGGTTCCTCTAACAGGTGATGCGTATTGTGGACAACGTGCGTCCAGACCGCCAGACGGTAATGTTTTCGGCTACCTTCCCCAGAGCCATGGAGGCCCTGGCTCGTAGGATCCTGGCCAAGCCCATTGAGGTCCAGGTGGGAGGCCGCAGCGTTGTCTGCTCTGATGTGGAACAACATGTGGTAAATTAGCTACGTTTCATCTCTATCTCATTGAAAAAGATGTATTTAAAGGCCACATTTGGTTTCTTTGTCATTACTTCGACAGACTCCAGTATTTTACTTTTTAACCCAGTTCAAATCGGACTCATCTTACTGTCTCCCTCTTTCCTTTTTGCATTTGTGTCTGTAGCTGGTGATTGAAGAGGACAAGAAGTTTCTAAAGCTGCTAGAGATTCTGGGTCACTACCAGGAGAAAGGCTCGGTCATCATCTTTGTGGACAAACAGGAGCATGCAGACACACTGCTAAAAGACCTGATGAAAGCCTCGTACCCCTGCATGTCACTGCATGGAGGTAAGGAGTCACATTTGGGATGCACTGATTACAACTCGTAATACTGGGATATTTTTGCAATTCTAATGAGCAGTTTCCTTCAGTAATCCAGAATTACAGATTTGTGACAGTGAACTCTACAGTGACAGATGTCATGTGTTAACAAATGTATTTATCTCAATCTAAGGCATTAGGAATAACCTTGTAAAGACTGCTAAATGTCTGCTGCAGCAATAGCTGAAGGGATTGGGAGGGTATGGGGTACCTCATTATTCACACTGTCCAAATGACATGCAACCTCGGGTTTTCGAGAGCATTTTTTTGTTTTCCTAATCGAATCAGAAGATAAACTACAATCAAGGGACATTTTGCACCTTTTTATATTGTGATAATGAAAGAATAGTTTATAGATTTACTATACACTATATAGATTTTAATTTATTATCGACTGCCAGCCAAAATGGGCAGTGTATCCTTTTTATTCGGTCCCAAGTGTGAATGTTTCAAGTAAAAACTCTTTCTACAGCTGTATGGGGAATAAGTACATTCATTATTAAAAGCTCTGATTCCCGCCATACCATAACTCATACTAGTATTTTGTCTTTCATATATTTCTTTCCTGCCGTCCTCCTAGGAATTGATCAGTACGACAGAGACAGCATCATCAACGACTTTAAGAATGGAGCATGTCGTCTGATGGTGGCCACCTCTGTGGCAGCCAGAGGCCTGGACGTCAAGCAGCTGATCCTGGTGGTCAACTACAACTGTCCCAACCACTACGAGGACTACGTCCACAGGGCCGGACGCACAGGCAGAGCAGGCAACAAGGTGACTAACTTAAAACTGAATTTGCATTTTGTTGAGTGGGATTTTGCCGCTTATTTTAAATTTTTAAAATAGACTAGTTCTGGCTGGCTCTCTGTAAATGGCTTGAATATCCTATGGAAGTTTATATTTTTACACATCTTTACCTCTTGTTCCCTCTTCTAGGGCTTTGCCTATACCTTCATCACAGAGGATCAGGTTCGCTATGCTGGGGATATCATCAAAGCTTTGGAACTCTCCGGCTCCCCGTCCCCTCTGAACTAGAGCGGCTTTGGGCCTCCTTCAAAGACCAACAGAAAGCGGTAAGCTGAGGAAAAGGCCGGAGTGTGTGGTGTCTCAATTAGCAAGTAGACCCAATTAGGTAATCTAGAAACTCATGGGGGGAAAAAACGGAAGACATTCTTGTCCTGTTTTTTATAAATTGTCTGTGAGAATTAAATCTAAAGAAATTTTCATTTTCCCCGCTTTCTTTTTTTCCTTCATCCCTGCAGGAGGGTAAGATCATCAAGAGCAGCAGCGGCTTCTCAGGAAAAGGCTTTAAGTTTGATGAGACAGAACACGCTTTGGCGAATGAGAGAAAGAAATTGCAGAAAGCTGCTCTTGGACTGCAGGACTCGGATGATGAGGATGGAGCCCTGGATGTGAGTAATGTTTGAATTCAAATGTTCATTAAATTGGGAGCATAACCATGGAACCAAATGCAGTGCTGCAGTTTATAATAATCATCATATTAAAGATCTATTTACTTTTTGTGTCTTAAGAGTGTTGTCCTCCCAGTAACAATTGCAAAATCTTACTAAATAATAATTTCACTGTTCCAACCCATCTCCATCATCTCCCTTACTTTTTCCCCTCTTGAGATTGAGGAGCAAATCGAGAGCATGTTCAATTCCAAGAAGAGGGTGAAGGATCTCTCTGCTCCCGGCTCGGCCACCGGTTCGGCAGGATCAGCTGCCACCACATCTGCTGCTTCAGGAGGGCTGCCAGGCCTCGGACCCCCATCTGCTGGAAACATCCAGAAACTGGAGATGGCCAAGAGGCTGGCGCTCAAGATCAACGCTCAGAAGAACCTGGGCGCTGAGGCTCAGGTAGGTCAAACAGAGAGGAAAAATGTTAGTGCAGGTGTGTCTGTTTTCAATGCCAGAGAAAAGATGGAGATGACTCTCTAAACATAATATCTGTAACACACCACACACTTTACTTTGTGTTTAATAACTTCAAATGCAGTTTGTCAGTCAGCAAGTTGACCTTCTGTCAATTTAACACTAGCATTTGGAATTGTGCTGTGCACTCCTTGACATGAGCCAAAATACGTAAATCAAATCATGAATTAATATTCACCATAACCTGAACATATTGCGGTAACTACTAAGATGCAAGTCGTTAGTAACACCACATATGGTACTTTCAATATAAAAAAAAAAAAAAAGTTTTTAAAGCTCAGTTTTGAGAATATGTAAACTGTATTTTGACCATAAAATGTGAATGTGTCAGTTTGTGCCGAGATGCATTTTTGCCACATGGTGCAAATAAAGTCAGTTTGGTTTTCTTTTCATGCATAGGATGTAATGCAGCAGGCCACCAACGCCATCCTGCGGGGTGGTACCATCATGACACCCTCTGTGTCAGCCAAGACCATCGCGGAGCAGCTGGCGGAGAAGATCAATGCCAAGCTGAACTACACCCCCGTGGAGAAGCTGGAGGAGGAGCAGCGGGCGGCTGAACAGGCAGAGACCATCAAGAGATACGAAGAGGAGCTGGAGATCAACGACTTCCCTCAGGTCGGCACACGGGGCTGTACTGAAACCTTCAGCAGATTCCTGTTTGATTTTTTTTTTTTTTTTTTATCTTTTGAGATCATCTGCATCATCAGGACTGTATGGGTGTGGTTTAATCACATTTGACTGACAAAGGTGTCGCCCCAAGTAAACAACCTCACAGCTGTCCTCAGACTTTGATTCCTATGAAATGTTGCTACATCATGATTGGTGCTCAGAAGTATGTGACATCACTGTTTTCAACTAAGCCCCGCCCATTTAAAACCAGAAAGAAAAACAAAGACCCGAGAAATAATCAAACCTTTTTTGTTTTTTGGCAAAAAAAAATCATGTGTTTGTGTCGGGTCCCTGCTTAACAGTTCAACCAATTAAGAGATTTTGAGTTCTGGGCCTTTAATGTTTAAGACTTGTTGGTTAGCAGTTATTTAAGAAACTGTGCTGTGCGTTTTGATTTGCTAGTGAATTAAGAATCTTACAGAAAAGAAAGTACATGCTTTTTTTTTTTTAAGTCCAAAATGTCATCATCCTTCTGCTTTCTACTTTGATGGATACTGGTGCAAAGAAAGAGAGAATCTAAGAAAGCGTCTTATAAAATGTTCCTCATTCTGTTCTTCCCCAGACGGCCCGGTGGAAGGTGACATCTAAAGAAGCTCTGCAGAGGATCGGTGAATACTCTGAAGCCGCCATCACCATCAGAGGAACCTATTTCCCTCCAGGAAAAGAGCCCAAGGAGGGAGAACGCAAGATCTACCTGGCTATTGAAAGTATGTGTCAGGGAAAAATATTTTCCACTGAAATTCTTTTAACTACCTATGGTCTATGAATTCATTGTCATTCCATGTGTTTGATAGCATTTTATATACCCTATTTTGTTTGTTTTCTAGGTGCAAATGAACTGGCTGTGCAGAAAGCTCAAAACGGAGATTACGCGGTTAATCAAGGAAGAGCTCATCAGATTAGTAAGTATCTCCTGCCCAGGGCCTGAAGTTAACTTTTTTGAACACCTGCCACTGCCACAGTCACTTTTTTTGCCTGAAAAACAGGAATTGCTGTGTCTCTATGATCCTATCTTGTCCTATTCATGGTAGCCTACTCGTGGACATTGCGCCGTCATCACGTGCTGTAGTAGGGGTGCCCGCCATCATAATCCAGCATAAAGGCTTAGTTTCCTATCTTGTGCTGGGACATGCATTCATACAGTTTGATGTGTAGTCTAATTATTGGACTTTAACTTATCATTGCACCTACAATAATGTAGTTGTCCTCAGTTTAGGTCATCCTGTACATCTCATCTGCATTTTTTCCTGCATCCACCTTGCGTGTTTGTGTTTGTGCGTGTGCCAGTCGCGGGGGGTAATGGAGCAGCAGCCCCGCCCGCTGCAGAGAGCCGACATGATTCAAGCGGCAGCAACTTTTAGTGACTTGATAGTGAAAAAAACGTTACAGCGTAGGCCTACATTGACATCTTTTGCTGTACGTTGTGTTGGTAAATTTGAGATGTTCGAGTGACACGTCTTCATATTAGAAATAAGGAAATTAATTTGAACCATTCTCACTCCCGCTTGGTCAGTGGCTGCATGTGGGACTGCTGGGATTGTTGCAAGTAATGAAAATGCGACAGGGGGCCCCAGCTGTCAATCAATGTCTTCCAGTGACGCGAGCCCCTGATTGGTCCAGGCCCATAAGCAACTGCGTACCTGCTTACCAATAGTTACACGTCTGAATCACTCAGTTCTCATTGTCTACCTGTTAATGTGGCAGGTAGATTGACAGTGTTACCCACCAATTGCAAAATTCACCAGCATTTGGCGGGTGGTTGGGTGTTAATTTCAGGCCCTGCTCCTGCCTCTTCAAATCAATAACCAGTACTGGATCTCATGCTGATTCCAGATTTTGTCTGACACTAGATTTTGAGAGCTGGAAACAAAAAACATGGTTGTTATTTAGCAAATATCTAGGCAAGATGTCACTTATTGTATTATTTTTTGTCTTTACAGCAAAATTCCTACCAGCCGACAAGCAAAGGCCGGTACAAAGTGTTGTAGAGGAGGAAGAAAGGCTCGCCGGGGGAGTTTCCTTCTCTCAACAGTCCCGTGTCATCTCTACAGTTTCATCAAAGTGGTTCAAGAATATTTTAGTCTATATATGTGATAATGTTCCCGTTATTAACCTAAGTTTAGTTAATGTGTTTTTTTTTTTGTCATCTCCCCCCCCTTTTCCTCTGTGCTTCACTTGAGTTTCCTTCGATTTTATATCTACAGACCATAAATACCAAAATGTCTAAAGCAGTTTTGACCTCCAGTGTCATTGAACCATCACAACCTGCATTATGGCTTTTAAGTATGACATTTTCTTTTAAATGTAATTTTTTTTTTTTTTTTTTTTGGGGTCAGATTTCACTTTGTTGTACGTACAAGCAACATCCCAACCACAGACTCTATGAAGAAATAGGCAGATGAAAGATGTTTTTACTTTTCTGCACAATAAAAATGTGTTGCTAAAAGTCATTTGTCTATTTTTTTGCATTAAACACTAATAGATACTGTGGAATGCCATTTAAGTCAGAAATTAATAAATAAATATGCTTATGAAAAAAATCCTAAAATATAAATAAATGAAGCAATAAATATAAAAATATATATAAATTGGTTAAAGTTCAATAAATAAGGTTTTGTTTAAAAAGGAAATTTGTCAGACAATTAGCTTTATTTCAGAGAACTTTCATTTCCTATTGTCCATGCCCCATTCATAAAATATAACCGATGGAAATAAAGTGCTGGTAAATAAATGGCATTGGTCATTTATTTAATATTGACCTAAATTGCATTCCATAGTCTCCTGCGTACTGCTTTAATTATTCAATAGCTTCTCTTTTGTATATTATTCATGTAGTGAAGTGCTGTTTGTAAGCATTTAAACTGGAATATGGCTCAATTTCAGGACAACATTCAAAATGAATGCAGTATTTTACAGCTTTGTTGGATGTAAATAAACTGTATTTTGTGTTTAAAAGTGAAAACCGCGTTTAAATGTGAAAGGGGTTCAGTAGGGGAAGAAGAAAAACCTTTGCGTCCCCTGTTTGGTGCTTTGCGCATGCTCAGACTGCACTCCCGTCTTATTAATTTTTAATGGAAAATGGCTGCGTTTCTTATCCAAACCTCTGGAGCTGGGCAATAAAACCCCATCAAAGCGGAAGCATCTCGCGTGTCGTTAACGTTCACACCGAAACAATCCGATGTGGTGATTGATCGTTAGCTAGCCGACGTCCTGTGGTGCCAACATATTTGGGGAAAATGGATCGACTCACGCTTTGAGGGATGAAAGATCATTTTTCTCCTTAACCCTTTCTACACCGAGATCTTCGAACAATCGAGGTACAGTAACCTTAGTGCTAATGTTGGTGGCAGGAAGGTGTATATAGATTAATTATCTTGCCTAAATGTAATTACTCAAATCGGATGTCTTCGCACATTTCCTCCTTTTCGTTACTAATTGTAAACCCCTTTATTGAAAACCGTTATTCGGGCCAAAACGAGGCTTAATTCAGTCGTTGGTGTTGTATTGTTACACAGAGAGGATGAGGTTTTGTCGTCAAAGATGCAGAATCCATGTGCATATTTTTGTGAATGAACATTACTACAAACAGTGTACTATTTGTGATGGTCCACATCTCTACAGGAGACAGAAATCACATCAGCAGCAGTCCTTTTGCCTTCTTCAAGTATTTATAGCCTCATAATTAGTTATGTAGATGGTTTTCCTGAAATTGAAGAGCAGCTATGTGTGTAAACAGTCAAAAATGTTAACTCATTGTAATTACAAGGTTGCTGTGTAGGCTATATGATACTAGTAATGAAAGCAAGAGTATTCCGTTCACTGCAGCTTCCACAAGGAGGTCAGGGTCAGATGCCGACCACCAGCTGGTAGGCATTCAGCATCTTGCTCAAAGACACTTTGGCATCACATTAGTAAGGTGTATGCAGCTTGTTTTCAAGATGTTTACCCCAGGCCCTTTTTTATCTCAGTAATCAGTACCCCTACCTACATCACACTTGTACATTTACACTCATAATTGTTTTTTTTAAATTCAAAATCTGAACAATTCTGTTGGCCTAGTTAAAACTAAGCCATTCAAACTCTTTGACCTCTGAACTCTTTTTATTTATTTTAGCTTGTGAGAGGTCCAAATGAAAAAAAAAAAACATCACAATATATGCTATATACAGTTGCTCATATGTTTACATACCCATGCTAAAGTTGACTAAAAAGAGGACTACAAAAAAAGGATCTTAATACCTCAATTAAATCCAGGATAAAGTTCCCTTGGCCTTTGGAATTAAAATAGCCCGACATCATCACATACCCTTTCCCATACCTAGAGATTGGCATGGGGAACTTTCCATAGGATCATCTCTCAATGCAAATCAAATCAGCTATTAACTGAAATAAAACCATGCCAATCTCTAGGTATGGTGAAGGGTATGTGATGATGTTGGGCTACTTCAATTCCAAAGGCCGAGGGAACTTTATCAGGATGCATAGTATCCTGGATCCATGAAATAAATGGCCTTTAAACATAAACATCTGCCTGCCTCTATGGGAATATAACACAGGGGTGTCTATACACATGCCCCCTGTATTTTAAGAACATTTATTTATTTATTTATGATACATTATTCATTCACAAATGAAATTGGTGTCCTTAAAGGTTGGATTCTTCCTATTTTTTTAATTAAGGCAATAAGATCAATTTCCAAAAGATGTTTTTTATTTTATTTCTCTTTTTAGTCAACTTTAGCATGGGTATGTAAACTTATGAGCACAACTGTATAGGTACAAGAGAAAAGACTTAAATGATGAAGACTGGGTTGGTTTGGCAAATGCATGTAGTAGAGCAAATATATTGATATTATATCGAAATCGTGATATGAGACTAGATATTGTCTTAGATTTTGGATTTCGTAATATAATATGGCATAAGTAATGTCTTTTCTTGGTTTTAAAGGCTGCATTACAGTAAAGTTATGTCATTTTCTGAACTTAACAGACTGTTCTATTATTTGCTTTTACCCACTTACTCATTATGTCCACATTACTGATGATTATTTCTCAAAAATCTCATTGTGTAAATATTTTGTGAAAGCACCAATAGTCAACACTACAATATCGTTGCAGTATCGACATTGAGCTATTTGGTCAAAAATATTGTGATATTTGTTTTTTTCCATATTGCCCAGCCCTAGCATGTAGGTTAACGGCTTTATTTAAACTAGGTGTTAGCGTCAAACATAAAAAAGGGATGGAAGGCTGTAAAGCCCTAAATGTGTTCAGGTTTCCTTTCTTTATGCAGGTCCAAAACACTGACACCAACCTTTATTGTGTAGATGTTCCTACAACAGCACAGACTCAACACAGAGATATTAGTACTTTAATTTGTGAATGTGATAATAACACTGTTGTAACTTATTTCCACCCTCCAGCAGAGGATGATGCGCCAGGTGACAAGCAGTGAGTTCTGCATGACTAGCAGGCCGTCATGCCTGGCAGAGGACGGCCACCACCCCGCCGCCCACTTTGACCTGTGCACCCAGGCCAACAAGTTCTACCCTCCTCCCTCTCCGTCGGCCCTCCAGATGACGCTGGCTCCTATGACCTTACCCACCCAGAGCCACAAGCCCATGGTGTGCCAGAGACAGGAAGTACTCGGGAACACGCCTGGAAAAATACCCAGCATTAAAAGCACTGATCAAGCGCCAGACGACGGCAAGAAGAAGAACAAGGCTACTGGGAAGACAGGCAGACGCGGGAGGCCTTTGGGAACCACCAAGCTAGCCGGATACAGAACCAGCACAGGGCGACCCCTCGGCACCACCAGAGCTGCAGGGTTCAAGACGAGCCCGGGAAGGCCGCTGGGTACAACCAGAGCGGCAGGGTACAAGGTCAGCCCCGGACGGCCTCCTGGCAGCATCAAGGGCCTGTCTCGCCTCAACAAACTGGCTTATGGCAGCACCTGCAGCGGAGCGGCTTTCCCCTATCCGCTGCCACACAAGGACATCCTCTGTGAACCTTCCTGCAAAGAGAAGACAGCTAATGAGTAGAGGCTCTACTCTGTTTCCAGTCACCCTCTATCAGTTGACTCAGAGACGCATGTGTACAGGTTTCCTGACAGATATTGGGGTGATTGTAATCTTTTCCAGTCTGCTGTGAGGCTGTGAGGAGGAGATTTTCTATTATTCGTGTTGGTGTCATCTGTGTGCCTGCCACCTGATATAATACTGTTAGTCTGTCAGTGCCACTGCTGGAGATCTATAGTGTGCGGACGGTTTCACTACACCTTGCTGTATCTGTTTTCTTGGAAAAAAATAATAATATCAGATGTTCATTGAGCAACGGGCTTTTATCTTTCTAGTGGTAGGTTCATTTTTGGTGTGCTTTATGTAGGATTTTAAAGGGGCGCTATGCAGTTTTGGCCATTTCTTCGCTTTTTGCTCGCAGGTTTCTCTAAAGAGCTCCCCCTGCAGCTTTAGAATAGATATTTTGCAGCTCCTGTTTACTTGTGGCTCGGTCAGTCCGCCGTTTCCTCTTTGTCTGTTCTTCCAACAATGCTTTCCTAGCTTTCTGCTTCTTTTTTGCCAGCTCAGCCATGTGGATAGTGGGAAAAACTCCATTGCTACCTTGTTTTATAGCTACTCGGTTCCTGAATGGGGGCATGTATGTGTGCAGTGCCATGAAACAAGTTGTTACATTGCGAGACCTGATATCACGCAATCCTTTGTGACGCTGAGGACAGCGACTCGCCGGACGAAAGTTGCAAGGGTGGTTTTTCCTCTCACAGGCGCTAGGGGGGAGCGAGACGGCCACCAATCAACTTGAAAAAGGTCATATCACCATTCCAATGACTCCAAAGCTGTTCAGTTAAGGTAAATTAAGCTAAAAAACTGCATAGTTCCCCTTCATCACCCCTGAATAAGCAAACCATTCATTTTAAAATGTTTTATTATTGTAAACAAAAAAGACCATCCTGAGAAGATTAATAGCTACAATTGTGTGTCTGTTGGGCTGCTTTACAGCACAAAACAAGGACACATTTAACTTTGAATGTTCATCACACTACAGTTTGAATTACATATTAGCCAAGGTTTTTTATTTTTTATTTTATTGCCTTTAATTTTGTAAGGACAGCTAGGTGAGAAAGGGGAAAGAGAGGGGGGGAAGGCATGCAGGAAATAGTCACAGTTCAGATTCCAACCCTGGACTTCGAGACATAAACCTCTCAGTATATGTGGCCATGTTCTACCCACTGAACCAACCCGGCCACCATATTAGCCAATGGATATTCCCTCTTGTTCTTGCTCTCTAAAGAAACACATGTAAAGAGAAGGAGAGGGAGAGAAAGAGAGAGAGGTAGCAACATTGGCTTTGCCACAGGAAGGCTTGTTGGAAACATGGACTTTGTTTTAAAAAGCTAAATGTTATATGTAGCACCTTCTTTGTGTCACATGTGGAACATGAGAGGCATCTCCCATCAGAGGAACAGTTGGAGGCCAAGTGCCTTGCTCAGTGGCACTTTAAAGACAGATGAACAGATAATCCTCCAGGCTAACAGTGCCCCAAAACTGAAACCCAATGAATCTAACTTCTTCCACTCGGCTCCAGAATAACACTTAAAAACATTATTCCTGCTAATAATGTCTTACCGTTCACTCTCTTAATGTCACCTCGGGAAATGTCTATGTATAGTTTGCATGCAAGTGTCATCAAAGCAACTGAGTCAACCTAGAGATTGTTATCCAAATCCAAACTAATGTTGTTTTTTAACGAAAGATATAAACTATAAAAAAGCATAAACATGACAGCAACTTAGTTTACGTGCTGATTTTCCTACCTGCTAATAATTGACCAACGTGGACCACAGTTGATCGCCACAGAGAAGTTGTCTGTGGGTAAATGTTTGGATGAACTGTGTTTTTCTGTCCTGCTTGTTACTGGGTCGCTCGTCATTACAGTAAAGTTTGCGGTAGTTCATCTGGCCCACTACAGACAGTTCAAAACCCCTACTCACTGATGATGTCACTGCAGGAACTGGATCTTTGTTAGCTTTCTCCTGGTAGAAACGGTTTCTCTTCTCTGATTTTTGTCAGTTTGCCTTGGGCTGGGTACCATTGAAAAGGTTTCAATACTAATACATATGTTCTGCTACAAAAATATACATTTTATAACTCACTTAGTTTTTCTACAAAACATCAATTTGTTCTGTCCCAAATGTCTTGAAATCATTCATGTTTAATTTTGTCTCAACACAAAGCAGCTGAAAAAGAGCTTTCCTTAAACTGATACACTCTTCAATTAACAGGAAATATCTGATCAAAGATTAAGTATACAAAAATCTAAACAAGCATTCAACTTTTTAACTCGACAATTTCAGATTCTCATTTGTATAGACACAGGTACATGGAGAAAGAGAGTACATTATTTTAAAAGGGACTCCATGTATGTTTTGTCACACTATAGGGACGTCTCCCACCCAAATAATCACTCTGTATCTTTTGCATTATCCATCAAAACCACTACTTGCATTATTTGAATACAAACGTAGCAAACGTGCAAAATTCAAGTACAAGTAAAGATATATTTCCAGAAAATGGACAGATGGATATCCAAAATATAATCTTATCTACAGTTGAATGTGTTGCAAAATGCAGTGACTATGATTGATATGGCAGTTAACAATGTAGTTATAACATTTACACAAACTATCTTTAAAACTATCTTATTTATATTCTTGCTCAAAGATAGAAAAAAAATAATACTTAAGATACATGTTTTAATTAGCATTTTAACAACTACTAGCCACATAGTTGACCTCATGGAGCACTTAGAAACCACTATCAATCATGGTCTCATTTGTTTACAAGGATCAAACTAAAGTATAAGGTTTGAAGTATGTATTGATGTTGTTTGAGGTGCATAACCACAGCCCTGCAGATCATTTGAGTCAAGACTGTGGGGGAAGCTGGCGTTTTTGTGAAACGCTAATGTCAAAATAATTAAGTGCAAAGCAGTGCAGAATTGAAAGTTGCATTAGTTTTATTGGTTTCATATTTGTTACTTCACAACGTGCTTAATGCACCGTAAATACAACAGATCACATGCAGTCAAATATGATTTAGATCCAATGGGACTGATTTGACCACAGTAATACATTCTTTTTGTCATCTTTTGTTTTTATCATTTGAAATTTAAATCTTAGAACTTGGTGAATATTCAGTTTATGGTATTATTCACATACAGGCATTTCAAATCCTGAGCGTGAACAAGCGGTGTAGCTCCCCTGAGTTACTATCTCATGATAATCGATATAAAATAGTTACATTTGGTGCAATAATCTGTTGTATGTATGTATTGTACTGTGGAAACTTTGATACTACCACTTTTTATTATTGTTGTATTTTTATACTTGTGTACAAGGCCTTCTATCACTTGTTTTGTTGATGTGTGTAGTGTTAACAGAGGTTACCGAAATGTCGCGTACAAACATCCTTCTCACCCTCCTTTACCAAAGAATAAGACGTATATCTAACTGTAGGCATTTATTTGATTTAAAGAAAATATTCCAACATCTCACAAAATAACCTTAGCATTGAACGTTTCTGTCTAAAATGTAATTGAAAAAAAAAACACTTGGAAACCACTATCCCACTAAAGGTGTTATTGTTTTGTAAAACTTCAAATTGTTGCATCTTATTTGGTTAAAATGGCAGTTTCTTGAATGCATTGTAAATCGCTATACATTGAAGACGTAAAGTTAGAAAGTAGTTCTCTTTTGAGATTGAATTCTTGTGTAGCCATGTACCAAATGTCACTGATTTTCTTTTTTGAGGTTATTTTTTGACATTATTTCTTGCTGTTTCACATTCTAAAGTTTGTCTTTCATTTACAGTGTTTGCGTTGGAATATTTCTTTTATTTTCCTCATTTTGTGTTTCAGGCTCTGGATATGGTGAGGTGGAGTCTGATGGGATAAGCATGCTAGCCAGATGCACTGGATAGCCCCTTTTTCACAGTAAGACATTTTGACATGTCACAGCAGGAAAAGCAGTCACTGTCACACTGTCATGGCTTACTGAGACACTTAAATAGATCTATAATACATAGATGTTAACACCTTCTAATGGCTGTGAAGGAGGCCTTTGCTCCATCTTTTAGGTAGCCTTTGTTGCAGTAGCTTCAGCAACTTAATATGGGTTTCTTACTAAAAAAGCTTTGAGTTTTGAGTTGTTAGTCATTAAAACAAACATTTCAAATGATTATTTTGTCAACAACTAGAGCTCCATGCATTGACAGTGTGCTGGTGGAACAAGTGGCTAGCATCTCTACCACTAACTTCTGTAAATCCATGCAATCTCTCAGTGGTCTTTTACCGGTGGTTGTTGGTACATATTCTTCTACTTTTTTTAAGATCATTGTTTTGGCATGTTAGGCTTTTATTTGATAGGACAGCTTAGACATGAAAGGAGAGAGGGGGGGGGGGATTACAAAGGGCCGCTGCGTCGAGGATGG
Organism: Etheostoma perlongum; assembly: GCA_026937815.1. Lineage (NCBI taxonomy): Eukaryota > Metazoa > Chordata > Actinopteri > Perciformes > Percidae > Etheostoma > Etheostoma perlongum. Next base: position 7,923,652 of record CM049383.1, on the reverse strand, counting down.
CGAGCCACTGTACACAGGGCACACGTTGAATATGGTGTTTGGTACAGGCAGCTAAAAACAATCATATTAAAATTCTTATTAGTTATCTGGACATGGAGTAAAGCACATCCTGTTGAGCAAGGCTTTTGTTTTAAGGGCTGGCATGCATTTAAAGTTACTACAAATGTGATTTTGGTAGAGGGGCGTGGGACTGCTACATGGCATCTGATGGGCATCTAACGGCTCCTTACGCCTGGATACGGTTACATTTAAGTATGAAGCAGACATGATTTAGACTAGGATTATAGATTGCTTGGACTAAGTGTTTGACATTGTTAGGATTTAGGTGAGAATTTTTAGCAGGGCTTCCTTCTTAATAAGAATGCCTGAACATCATAAGAATTGTGTCTAACATTAGCTCAAATATTTGGCTTTCTGCACTGTTGAAATGGTAAAAATCAAAGACATGCCATGAGAACACTGTACTGATGTATTATTTGCCAGCATATTAGGTGTAACCTCAGAGCACCCTGATGGTCCGTGTACATCACTATGTATCTTTGAGTTCTTATATAAAATACTTTGTAAAATGTATGGACAAGATGTAAGAACTTATATGTTATAAACATACACTTTTTTCTTCCTGAATTTCGTTTACTTGATGGACGGCACTGACATTTTGACATCTGACGTTCCTCTAAGGAGGACATTGCAGAAAGGATACAGTAAGAGATTAAGGGATGGCTATGGAAGGTGGCTTACCTAAAATACACTCAATAATATGGTTAATTTATTCACATTCCTGTAGTTTTTAGCTGTAACATTTTAAGTTTAAGCAAAGCAGGAATTGATACTTTGATGTTTTCTTTGTTTTTATGCGTGATTTTCTTCTCTTATGATCATCAGCATTAAATCACACATGGTCTGTTGTCTGTAGATAATGATTTCAAAAAATATTACCTCACATTTTGAGTGTTTTTGAGATGACGTGAAGCTCAGTTATTCCTAAAGTGTGATTGGCAAAGCTTTCTATAATTTCCATTTTATTCCTGCATGATTGTTGTGGAATGTTCAAAAGTTGTGTAATAAATCTGAAAGTAACACATTCTGCTGAACTACTTTCTTGAAATGTTTAATTTCTCAAAAGAGCCATTGTCTTCATTAATCTCCTTGTTTTGTCTGTCACCAAAAAAATCTTAAACCATTCAATAACTTCAAAGGAATTTAATAGAAAAACAAGAGATTTTTGTGATACTCAAATAGTGGAAGCATGGATTATAAAGCACGTTGTCAGTGTGATTATTTGAAGAATAGACGTTTGCTTGTTAAAATAGTGGCAAGTCAACTATTTGTTTATTTGTAGGGCTTTGAACTTGAAACTTTAAAAAAAAAAAAAGATGTAATGTGATTTTACAACAGCAGCAAGGTATGCATTTTAACAACAGTATGTAGAGGACTAAAATTAATGAAATTGTAGAAAACTATAGTTAAAGTATGCAAATTACGTTCATGAACATGTGGTAAAACTATAAAACTAAAATAATGTCACACAAACCTTATATTACGTTACATTGGCAAATGATAATGAAAATGAATGAAATTAATGTTTGGTGAATACAACATGCATAGCAAACAAAAATATTTTTTCATTTCACAATGTTCATTAGATTGATATAACAAAACAACCAGAACCCCCCCCCCATGTCATGGTTTCAGAGACGCTGTAGTAAGACAGAGTACCTGCACTGGGATCCAGGTAAACTCCTATTCTGGAGGGCTGAGGGCCTGAGATGCAAGTAACAATATTGTTACATCTAAGTTCATAAACACTACCACTGTAACATTCTAATGCCCAAGGTTTGTCATTATTTCCAAATCCACATTTGTCTTTGGTCCCTCTTCTGTTAATATCCTTGTATGCAATGACTATTAAAAACATTTACACTTGGCTTCACCTCCCAGTAACATCGTCCAGTCAGGCCCTCTCTAGTCGTGACCTGCCACCTTTCAATAAATCTGTCTGGGTGACCTAAATATGACTGGTCTGCTGCCATTCATTTTGCTTTTCTGTTCCTGTCACTCAATGACAAACGTTTGTGTGCTGTATATGGATTCAGTGTGAGATGACAAGCATATTTCATAAATTTAGCTCTGGTTCCGGGCTCTGTTGGAAGCAGTAAAGCATCCACCTCAGACACTGCCAGTGAGTTCTTTGCCCACTCCTCACTCAGAACAGACTGCAGTTTATTTCTGGCCTCAGACACCGCCGCTGTCACATCATCAAAAGAGCTCAGAGGACAGACATTAATGCTGGATAAGTCTTCAGACTCACTCAGATGGGACAGCGAGGCGTAGTTGTTCAGGAAATGGAGGTGATCCTCTGTATGTGAGAGCTTCTCCAGCTCAGTGATCTCCTGCTGCAGCTTCTCCTCAAGCTCTTTAGCTCGACTCACTTCAGTTGTCTGCTGGGATCTGATCTGCTGCTTCACTTCAGAGCTTCTTTTCTTATTAAGACAGATCAAATTAGAGAAAATATTATCACTGTCCCTCACAGCTTCATCAGCAGAATGATTGATAACCTCCACCTTCTGCTGAAGCACCTTGACATCATTCTCTCGGCCCTGGACTTTCTGTTGGACTTTTTGCCAACTCACCCCCTCCTTCTGCCTCTCAGCCCTCTCTGCTGCAGCGGAGACCGTGACATGGCCTTTATGATCATCCATGGAGCAGCGATAACAGAATCCTTTCTGATCAGTGCGGCAGAAAATCTTCATCAAGTGGCTTCAACCAGCTTGTGTTTCTTTAATGGAGCTACGCTGTAATGAGGCTGGAGGCCACACACACTAGACAGCACTTGAAGGCTTTCACTTTCATCCCAGAGCAGAAATCACAGGCCACATCTCCAGGTCCCACATAGGAATGATCAGGTGAAGCAGCTTGAGGTCATACTTTCTTCAGTTCCTCCACTAACTCTGCCAACATGGTACTTTTCACCAGGACAGGCCTTGTTGTGAGACTCTGCCTGCACTGAGGACAGCTGTGCTCACTAAGATCAGAACTAAAATGGAAAACTTGTACTGGGAATAAGTGTTTTGGAATGTAATACTAATGGAAACCTTTCATGTTCATTATTTATTCCTTCTAGTTTTGTAATAAACGCTCTTATTACTGTTGGAATAAAATGTATTCATATCATGTGTGCTCATAAACATTATATTCACGTAGTGCATTATATTAATCATATGTGTTAAATTCATTATATTTTGAGCTAAAGAGCAAAAGCATTACACATAGTCTGCTTGGTTTCAGTATGATTATTAGGTTCACTTCTAAATAAGCAAAGTTCATAAGTTACCTGTGACCAAACATGTCAACCATAGCTCTGGTTAATTCTGAAAAGCAGGGCCTGGTTAGGGAACGTCCCCCTTCAGTCTGCTGTTATCTATAAGATCAAGACAAAACACAGCACAAAAGTGGAGACTGTTAGACAAACTTAGTTAGACAAACTTAGGGAAAGCTATGGATGCATATTCTCTGTAACCTTGTCTCTGGAATATATTCTATTGTAATAAACGTTCTTTTATCCAACCTACGGACTTGAACCCTTCTTCCTGAAAGAATCTAGAAGGGCAGGATTTAAGCCCAACATTACTAAATCAAATTAGTTGTTGTGTAGAATTCATCTGAAATGTGCAGTAAAATGTGAGGCTGAGATAACTTTCTGTAGGGGAGGTGAGGGCGCACGGAGCATGGATGGACCCATCCCCCATCCGTGGGCGGGTCCGTCCCTATCCCCGGAAGTCATCGGAAGCAGAATTCGGATGGTGTAACACTTATTTTCTTCCGCCACAGCTGGAAACTGACGAAAAACATCACCTCACTTCTCAACATGTCGTGATAACCGTTCATTTTTGCATCTATCTAGCTAATTATGAAAGATATGACGGGGATTTTGACTAAACCTCACGTCTTGTATGTTTTATTATTTATATTATATAATTGTTTGAGATTTTCTCTGACCGCACAAGGTAAGAGACTGACAGCAGGTTGTTAGCTCGTTAGCGCTAATATTAGCTAGCGAACAGTTAACCTGTTATCATACTGACTACCAACTTAACTTTAATGTGAAGACGTTGTCTCCATGTTGTGTCAGCTTAACCAAACGAACCCTGTCCATTAAACTAATTTAGCTAACCGCTAACGTACGCGAGTAGGCGTGTAACAGTTAGCCTAACGTTAATTTATAAAATGATATTGTGACGACATAGCTAACGTTAGGGGTTTAACGTTGTCGAAAAGCGAGTGTGTCATGCATTGATAACCTTTCAAGGAAGAGCAAGAAGTTAGTTTTGGTTACACTTTAGTGACCATTACTAATAAATGGTAAATTGATAGCACTGTTAAGTTATTTTACTGTTAAAAAACAATGAAATGATCATGATTAATTTTGTCTAGTTATTAGTAATAATAGAACTACTTAACATTATTTTAACAGTGTATTGTTGCACTTTCATTAGAGAAACTGTCAAAGAGCCTATCCTTAGCACTGTGTCATACACTTTCAAAAAACTAAACGGATAGATGTGTGATAAAAGTCTTATGTACTGTGTTTGATCTATAGTTGACTTTTTCTTTAGAGAATGTTGAGTCCCTGGAGCTTATGCTGTCAGAGGATGCTGTGTCCGACTTGGAGAACAGCCCCAAGTTTGTGGAGTCAGAAGACCTGGACTCTCTGCCGAAGAGACAGTTCAAGACAGCTGAGATCGCAGATGCCGTGATGGGAACCGAAGCACCCATCAATCCATCTGACATTGAGTCTTTATTCCCCAAAAATGTGAAAGACTTTCAGTCAGGCTTTTCCCCGCCTTGTGATGAGAACAGTGCCCAGTGTGGTTCACCTGCTCTGGCTGCCAGTGGAGCATCCCTGGAGGAGGGGAGCGATGAATCATCCCAGCAGGTAGTTAACTAGAAACGCTATAACATCAATAGAAGTGGTTGTAAATTGCAGCTTGGTTACAGCTTCACCACTGTGAGGATTTGCTACTTTTCTTAGACTGGTGTGAATGTAAATTGAATAGCTTGGGATCTTTTTTTTTTTGCTATTTTTTGACATATTAGGCTTGTTCTAGATGAGCCAGGTCTGTGCAGAATCAATGGCCAGCAATCGCCGACCGTTGCATGCCAGTTAGATTTGTGTCCCACTTGATCCCGACTTGCTCTGACGTCATGCACATATGGGCAACAATAACCTCATGAGATCAAGGCGGCATAGTTGCTTTTCACCTGCAAGACCCAGGTGGACCCAGAGCATGCTGGGAAACGCCGGCCTCTCAGCTGCTTTAACATCTGATTGGTTCAGAATCGACTCAACGTGACGTTTTAAATTATTGATTTTGAATTGGAGGGATTTTAACTGCTATTTGTCTGATTTAAAGGCTTATTCTGTACAAACCACATGTTTTGTGCCTGAGAAGTCGGAGAATAAATCTGCTCAGATTACGGATCATCTACAGTGTGTTAATTAAAATCAGCAACAGATTGCATGTAGAGCTAGAGCCTTTTGAGAGCTACTCTGTCATAATTAAAACAACTGGAGACGGTGTACAAGCTGATATACGGGTCTGATAACATTTTATTAAATCAGAATTGGACCACATTGTTTCTGTCACTTGTTCAGCTTGAAGGCTGCTGGAAAAGGCTGGAACTGTCCGACTTTACTGCAGCTTTTAGTCCCCCCCCCCGCCGCCTGCTCTCGTCCACTTTACAGGCAAGATGCAGTTCATCTTGAACAAGCCTATTATAAACGGAACAACTAATTATTATTAGATTAACCTTTTATTGGAAATTAATTAGCCTGTATTTTTTTTTTTTTTTTTTTTTTTTTTTAAGAAGCATACCTCAGATATGATCAGCTAAAATGAACACAGTGGTGTAGTAGTAGTAGTAGTAGTAGTAGTGCAGAAGTTGACTTTTCTCTGAATGTTATTTCCAGATCACTCTTGACATGGTTCGTGCAGACATCACGCCAACTGAGGAGCAGAACAGCACAGAAACCGCCAAGACGTTCAAGGTGAACTGTGATAAGAGGAACATCACAGGGATGGACAACTTCACGGTGCAGGTCCTCGACGCTTCACAGGTATTCATGCTGCCTATGAGGCTCACGTTTACAGTTCCTAAATATCATCTTACATTTAAGACAACTTAGTCCTTCATGCATTTTTTAAATTGGCCATGATGTTCTTAATCGTTCATCTATAATTTTCGTCACCTAGTAATCCAGTTGTGTATTATTTTATTGCATAAACTCTAGTAAAAATCTAGTTAATTTTTCTTTATTGTAATAGACTTAAGATTTTAGGTGTTAAGCTAATAATGGACAGTTTTACTTCCTACCAGGCTTTTCTGTTCATATTTAATGGAAACCTGTTAGAAAGGATTTGATCTGCTGATATTCTTTGACAAAATGCACAAACTACTTAACAGACAAGGACAACTACCTTAGCAGAGGTAGTCATATCCTTTGTTGTGCACTATTTTGATACTAACAAACCAAAGTTTGCTAACTCATTTGCAAATAAAATATGAAAGAGAGAGAATGTATGCATGGTCTGGGAAAAGGGCACGATAAGCTGCCTTTGCGTTTGTCATTGTGATTAGAATCAATCCAGGGCTTGTTTCACCTGTCTTATTTCATTTGAAAATTTTTTCTGCAGTGTTCTTCATACCTACTGTAGGAGTGCAACATAATTTTTAGTCTAGATTTTGTAAAAGAAAGACACAGTCAGTTTAGTTTTATTCTCCAAATAAAATGCCAGAGGAGAAGAATACATATCTTAGTCTGTGTGCCTTATTTCTCTCAGGACCTGATGGAGTTCCTGAATGCTAATGGCACCGAGTGCTCCGTGGTGTTGTTTTTTACTGCTTGGTGCCAGTTCTCAGCCAGTCTGGCACCTCACTTCAACGCACTGCCCCGAGTCTTTCCCAGCATGCACTTCCTGGCACTGGATGCCTCGCAGCACAGCAGGTGAATGGTCTTTTCAATGTGTAGCATCCCTCCTTCTGTAAAAGCCTCACTTTAAAGAGGCATTAATTAATATCTGATTTGTATTACCGTTTGTGGTCTGCTAACCCATTCTACCACCACATCAGATTCCTTTCTCAAATGTATAACTTTAGCTTTTAAACGATATATGGCACACATCAAGTGTACCAGGGCTATGTTACAGCATCACTCATCTGTTTTTACCAAATATTCTCAGGTCTTGCTAAAAACACAGAATCCCTCAGCATTATAGCTTGGTTCACATTCACTACTGAGCATGTTTGTAACCGATACCAACGCCGTTATCTTCAGTTAACCTGTCTCTCCTCTGCTCTGGTGCAGCATGGTCCATGTAGCAGCTTCAGTTGATTAAAATGGACACACTTTGCTGCCGCAGGTGTGTCGCATCGCGTCTGTGCAAATTTCAGCCACCCCCAGCCCGCACACAGAGCAGATTGGTTGAAACAAGCCACGGCGTGCCACTGTTTAATGAATATAGTGGAAAGCCTGCATAATAATGTTTATTAAGAACTTTTTTTGTTCAGATTGATTATCCTGTATATCAGACCAGATTAGAAAACTCAGGTGAATATTTAAAACTGAAACCTCATTTGTCATGATTGTGTCTTGTCGGTCTCCATCTTCCATCAGCCTCTCCACGAGGTTTGGGACCGTGGCAGTGCCCAACATTCTGCTGTTCCAGGGGGCTAAACCCATGGCTCGCTTCAACCACACCGACAGAACGCTGGAGACACTCACATCCTTCATCGCTAACCAGACGGGTACAAACTGAGTAGAAACAGTCAAATGATGCAGTTTTTGTGTTTTAAGACAAGGAAGTTCAGCGTTCTGTGGATAGAGTGCTTACTCTTTGCTTAATTAGTTTGGATTGGTCTCTTCCTGTTGGTGACCACACTTGGTGAAAGAACTAATAGTTTTGACAGTAAGGTAAAAACACTTGACACTGTTGTTGAAAAACACCACGCTCAATAATTTGAAAAATTTTGTGGGTGCTGAATAAAAAAGGAAACAGCAGGGAGTCTCTTGTGGATCAGATCAGTCAAAGTCAGATCAGTCTCTATTTTTTTTTTTTTTTAAAGGTTGGTTGACTTAAGTACTACACCTTTTTCTGCTACATCTGAATATCTGACACCTGACTTCTCAGAATCTAGGTAGTTGTAGTTTTTTTTTGGAAAAAGATTCCTTCTGTTCAAAATCTGTTTTGTACTAAATAATTACTTTCTTTTTTTTTTTTTTTAAAATCTGAAATAACAAAAGCATTCTAAATATACACTCACTAAGGGGTCATTAGTATCCATCATATAGATTTAAATCAAACTAAACCACACTTTAAACTAGTAAAACTATATGTATTCCATCACGGATCCTCCAGTCTGCTCTATTTTTTGATAAACTGTTTGTGTTCCAGGGTTTGAAGTCAGCCCTGACAATAACGTGACGGATACGGACCGCCTTGGCCCCCTGCCAAGCGTCCCGGTGAAGAGCATCGACTGGCTGCTTGTCTTCTCTGTCCTCTTCATCACAGGCTTTACTATATATGCCATCCTGCGGACAGAGAGCATCCGCTGGCTCATACCAGGACAGGACCACGAACATCAGGACTGAAAACACAGATTGCAAATCACTGGATGTTAACTATCATTTGATAAACAATTTAATTTGTTGTTAAAATTAACAGTTGCTAATTTGCTTATTTTTTAAGTGTGTGATGAACAAAATAAATGTATGCGAGTCATTGCAATTTATAAAAAATAATACAATGATTTGTAGCTGTTAACATTTCAGAGCTCTTGGCAATGTTAGAGAAGTCAAAGCTATTGTCTTGTGTTCGTGTGTAGTTCTCTTCTATGACTTTTATTAGATATTCTCTTTCAGCCTTAATCCTGAAGTACAAAGTACAAAAAAAGCTATGACTTTACTATGGAGAGGTAGGAGCAAGATCACATAAAGCAAAAGCTGCAGTCAAGTGTAGTTGCTAATTTCATTAAAACAAATGAACAAGAATGTATCCACCTTTTTAATTGACAGAAATGGTTTACTTGAAATTATAAAACACACACATAGGTTGTTTTCAGAAAGGATATCTATGGATATGCTACTAAAAAATAACTGTTTTGGTTATAATGATTGCTGATTAGAGGATCTGGTTTGAAAGACATCCATATATCACTGCAACACTTAACACCAGACTCCTATGGAAACTACTGGATTTTAAACAGGCAGTAAACTGAACAGCTATGGTAAAGGGTGAAAGGCCAGTGGAGTAGAGGACACGCAGGGAGTAGAAGAGTTGGTAGTTGAAAGGGATAACTGTTAACAAAGTGGTGGTTATGTCTGGGTTAATGTTTACCTTGAGGACGAGCAGCACATGGCCTCTGTTCAGGGTAAGCAGTCTGCTGCGGCCTCCGCTCTCCAACAACCACTTGTCTAAAATGGTAAGTGCTCCAGTGACAGCCAGTCTTTTAACATTAGCATGTATACAAATATACGTATTCCATTGGAAACTGGAGTTATGTAACGTAACAATACATGTGAGTGTAATCTTCTGAGACAACTGTAGAAACGTGTAGGCTCGGAAGTAGCAAGTGGTGTTAGCCCCATGGAACACGCCGTTCATTATAGCAGCATACGCCAAATTCTATATGAAAAGCTCTGAATTGAATGTCTACATTTACGGCTGTAAAAGACGTATTTTAGGCAACGCTTGTGCCATTTTAGAATTACTTCAAAGCTAATTTTCAATTCGGCGTAGCTAAATGGTTCAATGGATATAACGCAAGTCACGAGACAATACAACTTCTCAGCTGTTTTGAATTGAGTTCATTGCCCGATATCATTAAATTGAAGATTCCGACGATAAATGTTGATGTGTTGAAAAAAAATGCTGTCAGTGTAGCCAGACACGAATTATATTCTTATTAATGTAAGTGTGAGTTTGCAAACAAGCAAGCCAACATTAAACAGAATATGAATTAGTAATGGAGTTTGGTGTGTTTCTAAATGTAGGCTACAGATGGAGAATTCATGCTCAGTAATTGTACAGTTAAATATGAATATTACCGAAATATCAATATAACTTGCGGCCATTGCTTGTTTGGTTCCTAAACAGGCTAATGCACTTATTCACGGTGTAAGGCTGCCATCTTGCGGACGCAACACTAATAGGTACTTAGCACTTAGGTAACTGCCACAGAGAATGTGACATCTCAATCCTGATTTATTAAAGTGAATTTGTGTATATTATGTAAATATATATTATATTATATTTATATATGTATATAAAAAAGCAGATCAAAAGCTGTTTTGGTTCCAAAATTGCAGTAAAGGCAGAATTTAATTAGCCTGTCTGGATCAATGTGACCTTAGGTTAGAAATCTTAAAAAACACCAACCACTGATGATAATGTAATTTGTCAGTAACAATTTCAGTTTTCGAAATGTAATGTTAAGTAAGAATTACTTGCAACTGAAACAAAAACATATAATACAACTTATAGAGAACACCACAGTAGATTGAGAAAAGAAAAGAAATTAAATACAAAATAAGTGCTTCTTCTAATGTAATCACTACGACAAGAACAACAAAACTGTACACATTCTGAGTTTTTTGTGTTTTTTTTTTTTTTTTTTTTTGTGTTCAGTCGTCAGACTCCCACTGGCTCTCTCCTGCAGACCGGGATCAGCAGGTGATGGACCTCAGGAGCTCAGGATGGGTGGATGTGGAGGACCGTGATGCCATCTTCAAAGAGCTTCACTTTAAAAGCTTTAATCAGGTGTGTGTGTGTGTGCGTGTGCATGTTCTAACATGTTAGTTGACTTTGAGTCCAGAATGTTTTTGTAAGGTGAGTTTTTTTATCGCTTCCTTTGTTTTAGGTAAGGGTTTGGACTTTGGTTTAAGGCTAACATTACATTTGGCAAGGCTGACAGATCCCTATGCACAAGAACACAGTGTACAGCAGCAGGTCATCATTTCAGATAGAAGCAGTGTTAATGGGATTCACCTGCCATGTAAATGAAAGGAAAACAGAACTGTACACCCTAGGGCTGATTTTAAATATCGAAATTAATATCTATCGCAATATTCATAATCAATATAGAAATATCACATTTTGTCAGTATCGTGTAACCCTACCAGTGACACAGAATAAACATCAAAGTCAAATTATAATTATTTTTTTAAAGATTGTTTTGGGGTTTTTCTGACCTTTTCAATTTTTGACAGGACAGCTAGGTGAGAGAGAGGGGGAAGACATGCAGGAAATAGTCACAGGTCGGATTCGAACCTCTGCGTTGAGGCATAAACTTCTCAGTACATGTGCGCCTGTTCTACCACTGATCCAACCTGGCCACAACAAAGTCAAATTTAAAGCAGTCAACAACAACAGTGCATGGAATTCACAGAAGCTTTTGAAATAAACAAAGTATAAAGTTTTTTTGTTTTTTTTAAATATGCTAAATTCACTTGACTAACAAGCTTAGTCAAGTCATCTGAAGCCTTCGACTGTATCCCACAGCCCTCTTTAACCAATGGAACTTGCTCTGATGTTTTTGTGACTATACATAGAATTGGTCATGAAGTCCTTGAACAGAAACAAGTGCTGGGATCGTTTCTTTCATGGCCAATTGTTAAAGCCATGGGATATTATTTGAAAGTTTCTGAAAAAAAGCTAGTAAGTGACCCTTGAGATTGGGATATTTTACCACACATCAGTGTTCCCACAGATATGTTTTTGTTGTGAAAAGGATTTTCCTGAGTCTTCTGTGTAACTGACCTGCCTCAAGTTGTTTGCAGAACAACTTGAAGTGTTTAATTAATCATGTTTGTTGTACCAGACAGTTGTGGTTTATCACAGCACAGGAAACAAAAAATATTACTAGCCATTTCCTGTGACTGTATCACACTTATTGTGATGTGTGGTATTTCATACCAGTTCTATTAGCTTTGGGTGTAAAGAAAAAGTAAAAGTGATACACTTATTTATTTTTTTTTTTTTTTGCAGTTTGCTACTTTGCCTCAGCCCTGTATTGGGTGAAATAAACTGCAACATCATAAGGCCACTTAGCGGACATCCTCTAATCCTGTCGTTAGTTGTTTTAGCCCCTAAAATAGTCCGTTTCTACACTTCACTGTGTTTGAAGTCGGGGGGTGAGCGCTGACCTCCCCCATCTGTTCCTCCTGGCTCTAAAGCCTCTCCTCTTACCCCGACACGTCAGGCTGCATTACCCTGAGACGTGCCAGGCGGCCAGTTGGCAGCAATTGGGGGTTCGATCAGAATTATTTCTTTCACAAACAATCAAATTGGTTAAAATGTTTCATCTGGTTCACAAACCACTAACAACCCCATCATTCCTTCTGGTAGATGTGCATTGCTTTCTGTTCTTGCCCGTTGCCACTCTCTTTTCCCCATCTCTGTCTTTCTGTCTCTCATTCCCATTCTGTGCCCCATGTTATTGGGGAATGAGCTCATGTTGTTCCAATTTTACATGTTGGCAACTCTCTCCGTCTGTCTATCTGTCCCTCTTTTTCACTCTCCAGACACCCCTCCAGTTCTCTGATGCATTTTCACAAACTCTCTAGTTCGTTTTTCATGGCTGTTCTTAAAGGGCTTTTACTAGTGGGGAATGGAGATGAGGAGCGACACGCTGGCTGATTTCCATTCACCACTTATCTGGGAGTGATGGGCTTGAGGAAATCAGATCCCCGAGATTTTATAATGAGAATAACAAATCCCCTCTGTGAGTTGAAACACTTCCTCTAGTGGTTTCTAGGGGGCGGTAGAGGTGTGTCTTTGACTGTATCTACAGTGGCAGTCTGTTGAATGAGCTAACACATGGCACAGAGCCACTCTCAGCTGCGAATGAACTAAAAAAAGAATAACAGCTGGATTTGCTTTTTTGACTCTTTATTTTTCTTTGATTACTGCAAGTGGAAGGTATTATGATGCTTTTGCAGCTCAGTGATTAATCTGCGGCATGTGGTAAACTGTACATTGATAGTGGCAGTAGTCTGTGAAGTAACAGTTATTTTCCTCATCGTGTGTGTCTCTTTAATACTGTACATTTTGGTCGGAATTGTGTTTGTTTTTTGTTGCAGTCACTGAAATTGTTTATGCATCAAGCTGTATGTTTACAGATTACCATCTGCTTCATGTTTCGGTGGATGAAACATTCATGCGACACAAGTGAAATGGGTTGCCTTAAGAGGCAGTCTGTATAGTAGAGGTGAGCTGTGCATGCTCAACTGTTGTGTTATGTTAGCTGAAGTTGACAACAATGGCATTCCATCTCTTCCCTACAAATACTCAGTCATACAGTGATGGGGGGGGGGATTACTCAAAATCTGCATTTGGGATGGAAGAATGGCTGGTTGTTATCTGGAGTCTGTACTGCAAAGTGAACAAGCCCCTCCTTTAGGGAGAGAAACATTTTTAACCAAGTAAATGTCTGTGAGTGCACTAAACTGTTTTTATTTACGGGTGAACCAGGCAGAAGAGGGTTGATTTGGTTTTCCAGGTTTTTTGGAGAAAGGTTCTGAAATGATAATCAATTTACAATTTACAAGTTTACTTTAAGTATTTGGAAAAAAAACAGCCAAACATGAGGACTTACTGCTTTGATCTCATATCATTTTAAATTGAATATCAGGTTTTAAATATTGGGTATTTGGCTGTTCAGCTGTACTGAGGTGAATGAGACTGAAGAGTTCACTAAAGTCATGGTTTTACAGTAATACATTTCTTTTTTAATTGATAAGATGCAATATATTGTTACATTATTCAAGAATATTTGAAGTATTCACTCAGTGGTATGTTCTTATAGGGGCTATATTGCTGCATTAATGTTCTTCTAACCTCTCAGTGACTTCTGTACATGTCTATGTATAAGATAAAAAGACATCATTGCAAATCGGTTTCAAAGGGTCCGCAATCAGGCCTCCAGAAATCTACAAGACAGGGAGGTGTGTTTGTTGGCTACATTCACCTTCATAATGAGCACATATCTGTCACAGACTGATGCCGTAAAACTCCACAAAGCTGCGTCAGAAACAGTTTGAGGTCATATTAGAGCGCTATTCAGTGTCAGGGTTTGCTAGAATAAATGAATAAAATGGAACTTGACAGCAACATTTAAAGTCATATTTGTGCAAAACATAATGCAAAAAAATTAATATGACACAAATCTTGAGACAAACAACATGCAAAAGTCGTGGATAACCACAGCCTATAAACGCATTACAAGAACCGGAAACAGCTGCAGCGTCCACACACAGCTTTTGGACTTATGTTCCAATTTTGAGAATGAGGAGAGCATTGCTGTGTTCCGAAAGCTCCCGCCGCTGAGCTCTCAGAGGCTGATCCCCCCCTTTTTATATTCAGTTGGGGGGCTCCCCAAATCTCCTTCAAGCCTCTGCCTCTCGTTACGGGCCTTGCTCTGCTTGTGTTGAATAAGTTGTCCTACAACTCAAACTGAGCCCCTGGGTAAAACCAAACCCCAAACCCTCCTGCTTCACATGCATGCTCAAGGGTTAGACTTATTTATGACGACTGAATTATTTTTATGACATTGACCCCTTCCTTGACATTGCTAACATTGACGTACAAACAATTCACAAAATTTTATTCAATTATATTTATTTTGCACAATTACACAATTTGTTTCTTTGTTGAGTTTCGATTGACAAGTGGGTAGTATTATGATATACAGTTATTTTTTTTTTAATAAAAGACCTCCAAAATAACTATAAATAACATGGTTTTCTTTATTAATATTGTTTTATTATATAATTAATACATTTGAATACTGATGAAATGTATTAAGTAAACTGTTTTCAGTACTCAGTAGACCTAACTCAATTAATTGTTAATGACATTTTTGTACTGCAGAGTTACTATGAGATAGGTGTATGTCAGTAAATTTGTTTTTTTTTTTAAAAGCTGCTAACCTTCAAAAAATGTAGTCAAAATTAAAGACATTAAATAATCAGTCCACCAGTCTTTGAAAATGACATATCTATGCACACATGTATACATAATCGCCCTACACAAGCGTTCACACCATATTCCTTACTCACAGCGAGAGGCCGGTTAATCGGCTCAGCGGTGTTCAGTTCCCACCGCCGTCTCCAAAATGGAACCTTCCCTGGGAATGGGAGGCCTCACGCATTCATCTCATCTTGAGAATATGGCTGCAGGGAAGCAGCGAGGTGTGGCGCCCAAGCGGAGGTGGTTAGATAATCTGGTTAGATAATCTGGCTATCAGTCCTTGGGTAAACTAAGATGGCCCTGACGTCTGTGCTCTTTTGACGAGCCCAATGTCTTTTTAAGCCTTTGCTGGTAACCCTGCAGTTAATCAAGGGGTTTGCATGAGTTGGCCTTAACTCCATGCCTGAGCATTACATGACACATAAAAAGGAACTGACTTGTAACATTTGTTACACTGGATATCAGTCACTTAATGAGTGTCACCTTTTGTTAATCACTTTTGGGTATCAAATTGAAGCTCTTCTCAGTCTCTCTCAACTTTAAGAATGTGCATTTGAGAAGATTATGACATTACACAAGCCTAGCAAAGCTCTCTCTGCTGCATGCTAGAATTTTAGCACTTGGCAGCTTTGCTTAATAATTATTCAATATTTTGCTTTAAGTTACATGTCAACTTAGCGGGCAGCCTTGTCCAGCCAGCTGGAAGCTTGTGGAGAGCTGTTTGGGAAAGGAGAAAAATGAGACATAAGAGGTGTGGTTGTCGTCATCATCACCACCACACCGGGCAATTCACAGCGTTCTTGCCTTTCACTGTGGAGGAGGGAAGGTTTTCCAGGGGGCTGACGCGGGTGATGATGGGGCTCGCAGGGTAATCGGGTAGTCATGGTGGTGTGTAATGGAGGAGAGCAGCTTGTCTTCGTGTGTGTCGACACACGCTTGTGTGTATGCTGAGGAGCTTTGCATTTGTGCATTCGTACATGCATCAGTGTGCATGTGTGTGTCTGTCCGAGACTAGTAAGAGTAGGCACAATCTGCATGCACTTAGTCCTGGCAAGACAGAGCAGGCGTTTCTAAGCCTCTGGATCGCGCAGCGGTGGAAAACTGATCTGTAAATAACAGACACATGTGTTTGAAACTGAGTCCTGTATTCCAGCCCACGGCCGCAATGAGAGAGAGAACACCGCTCTGCTCCGACGTCAAACTGTCTCATCCAGTGTTGTATGACAATCATGCCTTAATAGCACCAAATTGACTCCTCAAAAGCGAGTGCGAGTGCGCAGAGAAAGGGGCATAGCAGGGGTCTGCTGTCGGGTGTTTCTGATTATTTGAGACTGGGGCCTGTATAATGTCATGTCAAATTATCTGACTCTGACAGCTACAGCTTGTTGGGCCAGTTGGAGAGGACGGCTAGCTGGCTGAATGAATGAATAGCCAACTAGCTGGCTGGCATGGTACCTCGAGAAGTGTGGCCCTGACAATGCAAATGGGTAAACAAAGCACTTTAAGAGGGAAAGTCCTTGACCTCTGTTGACATAAGACCTCATAGGGAGTTGAGGGTTGGTTTATTTCCTTGTTTGGCCCAAGTGTAGGTCATTTTGATGACCTACAGGTGACAGACAGGCGTAGCACCGCCACTTTGGCAGTATTGTGTCCTGCTACTCTCCTTACTGCCCCCGAGGGACCACCACCTGTGAGAAAAGGCCAATACAGTGTGATTTCTTTTTTTTTTTCATGCCTTTTCAGGATTTCAGGTTATTTAGACATTCAACTTCAATTCATCTGTACTGGGAGATTAAATTGCTTTTTTCACTTCTTTTTTGCTTTCCTGGGACTGAAGAAACTTCTCTCAGGGTTCATGTTGCGTACAGGCTGAACTAGTCATCTTCCGTTTCACATTCCTCTTTCCTCCAAATTACATTTTTCTCTTTGGTTCGTTTGCACATCAATGAGGTCTAAATGTGGACATGTAACTTTTTAGGAATTGTGACACTTTGCTTAATAGAAGCAGTGCAGCCAGCGTATTGTGCAGCACTTTGAAGTTAGAATAATGAGGTTCACTGTCAATTCAAATTAAATGGATTCAAAATGCTAATAAAAAACACACTGCTAATACAGCATTTGTTCTTAATCATTTAGCAAACTTCAGTATGCCATGAGACGAATTTGGAAGGAAAAACACTTCTTGAATTAAAACAGAATTGAAGTGGCCAATTATTCATCCCTTCCTTCCTTCTTTGGAAATCTGTGGAAACATATTGTACGGAGGTGAATGCCGATGTTTGCAGTTGCAGGCCCGTCTTAATATCAGTGAATCTACAACTGTATTATTGTGATATGTTGCTTTAAAGTGGTGTGACCCAGTTGGCCAACATGTAGTGTTAAAAGATACCCTCCCTGTATTAAAAATGGAAGTACAACCATTATTCACATATGCTGATCAAGGCCAGGAGCCTGAAAACAGTCGATTTCCAGCAGCAATAAATGTGAAACTGTTCCAGTAAAATGAAACCCTATATATATTTTTACAGTCATGTAGACAGCCATAATCAGCATACAGCATTTGGACTGTTGACCAGATGTAAAAAAGAATTCAGCCAAGAAATTAAACAGGCATTAAGTAAAGCCTGACTGGATTGTTTTTAGGCTAGTATTGATATTTTAACAGATCAGTGTATCATCTAATAATCATTCAACAATTTTGACAATGATCCCTCAATTTTAAGTATTAAATTACAAGCAAGACATGTACTGAACAAGATTTTTTTTTTTTTTTTTTTTTTACAGTTGAAAAAAAATAACTACCTAAATTATATCTTTGGCATTTCTGTACTGTAATTTACAATTGTTACTGATCAGCTAACACGTACAACAATACAGATATATCTGTAATCAAAATTGGCCAATAATATTGATCCGTCTTTAGCATAAGTAATCTATGCAGTGCACCCTCTGGAAATTATAACATAGAAATTAAGATTTCACAAGGTGACCGGGAAGCTAGCTATTTGCATCACAGACACCACAGTGACATTTTTGAGAGGTGGGTAATGTAGTTCTAATACTGTAATATTTTGTTGACGTGAACAAGCATCATTAGGTTCTGCAGCTGAAAGGTCCAGAGAGTGCAGATCCACCACACCAATGGGTGCCTGGTCCCAATGATGGTGGCGAAAATAAAAAACAAGGGAAATTATTGATTTAAATGTTAGTATAAAAACTGTTATAACATTTATTTTCATCCCAATTTTGGCCAATCGGGAGTGTGTTGAAATGCCAAGGGGATGACTTTTTGTTCCATAACAGAGTCCAGGTTGGAAAGTGAGTTTTTGGTGTTTTGAACATGGGCGAATGTGAAGGAACCCTTAAGAATCCTTTTAGCTGTCACTCAATGTTCCTCGGCAGCAGATTAGCCTGATCTCAGTGCTGAGAGAGAGAGAGAGGACATGTTTGGACAACACCTGACATGACAGGCTGCTTAGCCATCTCTATTAGAGCCAATAAGAACTGAGAAAAAGCAGACCGCCTCAGTCTCCAAATTGGTGCCAGTGGGGTCAAGTTGCAGGAATATGCCAATTACTTAAATTGATCAGGAGACGGTTTCCTTGATAACCAATTTGATCAAGCTGCTGATCGTGTTACATGCGTTGTGCTGCTCAGGCACCAAACAGGACGTCTCTGAAATTGGTTATAACGCACTAAAAAGGCCAAATGCAATTTCTTCTGCGAGAGTAATTCTGTTTCGTCATGTCAGGTGGTGGACAGGGCTGCAGCCATGTCCTGTAAACAATGGCGTTTCAGTTGATTTAATTAGGCAGGGAGGAAGTATTTAGGGGCTTAATTGAGATTGCAGTGGGAAATTGCTCTGAAATAGGCCTAGCTGATTTTTTTTTTTTTTTTTCTCCTCTCTTCATAGTGGACATGACGAGGGATTTCACTCTTCTCTTTGTAGATAATTTGAATAACCATAATCACTCCCTGGATGGCCTGTGATTGGAGAGAGCCACATGCCATACTCAAATATGAAGAGTGTGTATGTTTCTGAGTGTGTGCCTGCATGCTGTGTGGACGTATGCACTACATGCCTTCAGAGGGTTTTCTCCATGCACAGGGACACCGTCTTGTGCTTCTCTGCGCCTCAGAGGGCAGCATTGCTCCTTATGCTGCATGTGTCTGCCGCTACATGTTTTACTAATTTCTTTTATAGCTATAGCCATTAGTCAATAAATCAGTTAGTCAAATTTTATCCAGCTATTTGAACTATTTTGATTATCAATTCATCACCTTGAGTAATTTTTCTAAAAGAAAAAGAATGCCCAAATTCTTGGGTTCTGGCGTCTCAAATATGAATAGTTTTTGGTTTCTATGATTGTAAATGGAATATTTTTGGGTAGTGGACAAAACAAGACACGTGAAGATGCCACATTGGGCTTTGGGAAATTGTAATGGACATTTCTCACCAGTTCCTGCCATTTTTATAGACAACATATGCGAAAACAATTGACTGATTAATCTATAATTAAAAGAAGTTTATTAATTGCAGCCCTCCTTTTTTCATCCTGGGTATATTGATTCTGACTTTCCTATCAACGTTGCAACACAGTGACATTTGTTGTGATGGACCACTGACATTCACTTTTTTTTAATCTTTCTATATTTATGCTATTAGGTGTAATTTGTAAGATCTCTTACTGCAGGAAGTTTGTGTTTTTAATAGTTTATCTAAATGATTTTTTTATATTGTTGGACTATACTATATTTTTAATAGCATTTTTCCAATAAATTACCTGGGAGCCACTGGCCAGGTTGTTCTGTAATTGTGTTGAATGAATGAATGAATGAATGAATGAATTAATTAATTAATTAATTTTAATAATACATCACAGCTACGCAGTTATTTAGAAGAACAACTCCTGAAGTTTTTGATTGACCGTTGGTTGTTTCTTCCTAACCAGGCATTTGGCTTCATGTCACGAGTGGCTCTGCAGGCAGAGAAGATGAACCATCACCCAGAATGGTTCAACGTTTATAATAAGGTAATAATTTTCTCCACGTTATGGCCTAAATCACAATTTGTAATACTGATTGAAGAGTGACTTATAGAGCTGCACTTGTTTAGTATTCATTACAGAAATCACGGCTTGTAGAATCAAACAGTGTTATCACGGCTACGTGCGTTACTGCCATATTTATAATGCTAAGGTTGGCTTATGACAAATTGCAGACACACTGAGATCAATCAACCCTGGATAAAGTCAGATTTTTTCATGTCAAACAATTCAATACTGGTGAGCTCTCCACTCAAAGTCTGAAACACACTCTGTTAGTCTGAACGCCGAAAAACCCCAGTAGCTTCATGCACTAATCCCATCGTTTTTCTTGTGAAAAGCTCTGCAAATATCTCTACCTCACCTCCACAACCCCAACGCTCACGCACACTTACTCTCTCTGCCTCAGAAATAAAATAGTGGTTGATATGACAAACCCAGCCCCTGAAAATCTCTCAGCATTAGGCTGTAGCCACTGAGTTACTGTGTGGTGGACTGGGGTGCTCTGACAGGAATGCTGCTCCTAATCCACTCTTTATTAAAGTGGTAGTAGAATAGTGCTACAGGTCTCTGGGCCCCCACAGCACTTTCCAGCAGACACTTACACATAAATCCCACTCTGAGCGTCAGCCTCGACAAAATAGATGCTGTATACTGAGCTACTGCTGATATTCTGTTAATCTTCATTCATGCTCTATTCTGTTTTATTGGCGCTCAATATTAAGATGTGAGTTAACAAACATTTTGTTTTTGGGCCAGAGCTTCTCTCCAGGGAGTAACCTCATTGGTTGAATCAAACCTCAGTTGGTGGAGCCAAAGGCGGCCTGCTGGACACAGAGTTGGACATCCACTAAATTTATCATAGTTCCTGCGGGACAATATCTGTCACTCTGTGGATCAAGGATTAAAGAGTTCATTTGGGGAAACGCTGCACGGGAAATGGCTTTTTTGTTTTTTTTCCACAATTCAGATCAGAAGATTGATATCAATCAGAAAACCAGACTATCAAAATAAAACAGGAAACAAAAAACATAATGACAAAAAATGGGGACAAGGACCAACTGGTTTTACTCTCATCTCATTTAGCTAAAACGCATTTGATGCTTTCACATGCATTGAACAGTTTCACCAACATTAGGTTGGAGAGCTAACTTACCTCACAGACTAAAGAAAATGACACCACCCAAACTAGCAGTTAGTCAGTCCGACCGGCGGTGAGATGTAGATTTGGTTTATCAAAGAAGCGAGTAAAGCAAAAAAAAAAAAAATTAAGAACTATATACAAACGTCAAGTTTTTACATACAAACCACACCTTGAACATAATCCGCTATATTGATTCAAAGGAGTTCAAAAAATGTTATTTTGACCAGATATCCTTCTTTGCCATGTAAACTTGACAATTAGATAACATGCACTTTGGGATTTTACCGAAAATGTTTGATTTTTTTGTGGTAAAACGTTGATTGTAGTAATAACTTATCCTGTTTTTGGATTGTGATTGTAAATAATTTGTATGTGTCCTAACAGGTCCAGATTACATTGACTACACATGACTGTGGAGGACTGTCAAAGCGGGACATCAAAATGGCAAAGTTTATCGACAAAATTGCACTTTCAATGTAATATCTTTGTCTTTAATCAAAGCCCACCTTGTTTTTATGCTTTCAGTCACAACTTTGCTCAGTCAAAGACTGATTCCTCGTGTAAATGATAAAATACTATTCATTCATAGACCTGTGAAAGATATTCTATTTTAATATTTGTATTTTGTTTGCAGCATATTTTGTACACGCTTACACTCAGAATAAAACTTGTAAAACAGTGCTGTCTCTGTAATTGATTTACAATAATGTAGCTCTGCGCTGACTCTTAAATAAGATGATATAGGTTTTGTAGTAAACGTTGCTCTGTGGTTTAAATTGGACCCTAACCCATTACCAACTGACTGGCAGATTTCATTTCGTTATGTGTGTGTCACTGTGTGGGTTTCTTGTTTTCAGCAGTGTTTATTTTCACACAGGGAATTAAAACTGAGTATAATTGCTCTGCAGTACTCTGTCTGGTACTTGCCAATGATCCAGAGGATACTTTTCCCTGTTGGCCCTCCACCAGAGCACATGTTCACCTTTTGGCCATTGAGAGCAGAACAAAACAACAAAGGGGTGAAAGGGATTTATGTGACTTACGGTTTGATAAGGGATGAATCAGATAGAGCTGCTGTGTTTTCTTGACTGGATCGCCATCAGGGGAAAATCTGAAAAGAGTTTAATAAAAGCCAAATCGGTCAAACTGTGTTCATGCTGCCAATCTATGTAGCAAATTGTCTGTCCTCTTGTGCTTTATAGCTTCAGCCTGGAAAAAGTTGATATATTGATGATTTATCCATAGTTTGTGCCCAGAGACAAGGTTCTGAACATCTCAAATGCTCTGTTGGATGGCTGGGTTGCTCCAAATCGGTCATGTGTTTCAATTAGTAATTAAGCTTTGTGAGCCTTTTTTAATAAGGTCAAGGTGTATACAAATCCCCCAAATTCGCATTATTCTATCAAACTTACTTATGTTCAAAGTCTTGTACCTAAAAGGAATAATTCAACATTTTCAAAAGTAAAGATGTTCACTTTTTTTCTGAGATTTATGTATGAGATGTATGGTAAATATGAAGCTAGGACTTATCGTAATGGGTAACAATCCCCCAAACATAACTGAGTTAAGTCACTTTAACAACAAAATGAGTGGTATAGTTGAGGACGCCTAGTTGTGACATCTCTGGTTACAGTTTTTCTCAATTGCTAAAACAATTTCTAAAACCTTGCTCCATTTTCTGAAAACAAACACAAAACCTCATCTTCAAGCATTATTTACAAAACCTCTGACTTCTCGCAAAATATAACTTTCGCCTAAAAACAGTTTTACCTGTGTTCAAAATCAAACACTGCTCTCAAATCATAAACAAAGTGATCAAAATGATGCACACTATCAAGCAGTCAATAAACAATACACCAAAAATATAAAACACATTGTTCAAAAATATAGTTCTCAGTTCTTATAGTTCTTCCTTTAATGTACTTCTTTAATGTACTTCTTTAATGTTTAACAAATTTCATAGTTTTCCATCATTGTCTTTTGATGAATGAAAACATGTTCTATCATAGTAGCTCAAAATTGATCAGAAACTACTACTCTGCTTTGCTCTTTGCAATTTTTGTTGTTCTTCCTCCTCCTTGTACCCCTAGTTTTAATCCACTGCACCCTGCATCTCACAAACTTGTCCTTTTTCTCTGTGATACTGTAATTCTTGTTCTTTGTTGATATGAACCTGCAACCAGTCAAAATCTATTGAGCAGTCTGAGTCTCAGTACTGTTAACAAACTGAAAGCACATTGTTCAGGGCCATACAATGTGTTCATTGTACAGAATACAGCCTGCAATGCACTGTACTACAGTATACAATACTAAAAAGCACTAAAAAGTGCAGAATGTGTTTTGAGAATGTGTTTAGAGTTTTGCTGAAAGGTCTAAGTGAGATCTGCAAATTGTGTTTTACCATGTGAAATGGTTTAAGGTACTGACAACAGACTGCACATTAGCTAAATGAGTTCAGGAAACTGAGAACCTTAGTCAGCCAGTGGGTTTTAGTGTTTTAGCGATTGAGAACAACTGTAAAGCACAGTGTAAAAAATGTGGCGAGAAGGCAATGTGACAGTCTGAAGAGAGGTGCCTCCACCACAATTTGGAGCATGCTTGCTGGAAACAGCAATTAGATACTGAGCAGCCATGGTCATTACACTGAATGTAAATTGGCTGGCCCCTGCAATGCAAAGTATAGTGGCCTTTGTAGCCCCTCTTCACTTTGAAGATTCAGATAAAAATGCTACTCTCAAACACCAATGCCTTGTTGAAAATGTTCAAATTAGATGCACTTGTAATTTTTTTTATTTTTTTTAACTTTCTTTATACACTTAAAAATTACAGACAGTGACAAACAATTACAAACATATCTGTCTCATACTGATTAGGATCATGCAATGCGTGACACAAAGTGCAGCTGCAGCAGAAAAGAACATCCATCCTTTTTACATGTGTTGATGCAAATCAAACTCGGGTGTTAGATATGGTCATTGGTGGGAAAATATACTACCAAAATATCCCATTCACCCACGAGAAGGGATGGATTGAAATTAGATAACAAAATTACCCATCCTTTTGGTTTAATGCATCACAGATTGACTTGGTCAGGTGAGTGTGTTTTGCGTAGTAGTAGTTCAGTGTCAGTGTCTCGTTTAATTTCAATAGGTATCCATGCTTTTTAAATAAACTCATATTTTGATAGGTCATGTTGAAAAGGTTGTGTTTAATGTTTTTTTTTTCAGATGAAATTGCGCAAACAAACCCATAAAACTCTGTGTGTAACGTATGCTTGACTGTTGCTGCTGAAGCTCAGTTTTCCTGTTTCTTTCAGGCCTTGACTAACAGGATCAGATTAAATAATTTGTCACATTTTCACAATTTTGCCATTTTACAGTGAAGGCCATCCCACACACATGTTGGTGAGGTTAAAGTACATGCTCAAAGCTATATATATGTATATAAATTAATCTGTATAATCAAATTCTGACCGTTTCATCTGTTGTGTATTAAATCACACAACCGGTCAACAAGTCCCCTTGCCTCTGTACTGTACTGTACTGTACTGTACTGTGTATCTATTGTCTCTACTGTCTCTTTTGTTGGACATGTTAGCATTACAACAACTTTATTTATTGCAACATCTGTTGCAGTAAATAAGTAAAGGTAAATAGGAATGATTACTATGTAGCAACAAAGGTCTCTGTGATTAATATACTGTATACTGTATATCATACTTAAAAAAGTATTTTATTGGTTTAACTACTAGGTAGTTATTGGTCCATTGGTTCCCAACCTGGGATCAGACTCTCTCCTGAGGGACACAGTATGTAGATATGAGGGGTCGTAAGATGATGAATGGGGCAGGAAAAAGGAGAAATCAAAGTGAAAACATCTGAGTGGTTTAGAGGAGATATCTCTCTTAGGTTGAACTGCTAACAACTTATCTCAAACTCGTATTTTATGAGAGACAGATATGAGAGATGTATCTTATCATCATATAACTCCTCAGCGGGAAGCGAATATGTGTATTTACACCCAAAAAACTATTCCTGTACGTCAAAAAAGTAAAAAAACAGAGAAACAAATGATTATGCGTCGTATACAAGAGAGGATGACACAATTCTCATTCTATATATACTGTATACACCCAGGTGTACAGTTTATAAAGATCTCATCAAATGCAGCTTTATTTAATGAAATACTGTAGTATAAAGCTTAGGACTGTAGTGTCTTACTCGGTATTGGCCATCAGCTGAGGCAGTACAATTGAACCGTTGACTTTTCATTTCTAGGGTTGCAAGAAACATTTATTTTCATTCATCAATTAATGTTATTTTGATTTTGATTTATTGTTAAGTCTACAAATTTCCTATCACAAATGATCAATTTACAATCCAATCCTCACATCTAAAAAATCTGGAATCATTGAAAGTGAATAGAAAGGTTCCTTAATACATGACTTAAATGATTATCAAAAAGGTTATTCATTAATACATTTCTGTCCTTCAATAAACTAGTGGATTAATTGACCCTACAGCCTCTCTAACTGCTTGGCCACCATCATCTGTCCTCTGAAGAGGAAAAGGAGGAGAGACTTGAAGTGACCAGACAGCAGTTGCTACAAGGCCAAGGTGGACCAGACCAGGCCAGATGTGGCCCCTTCAGATAATTGGTCTCAGCTGATGGCCAGAAGCAGCAGGCAGCCAAGCCAGCCCTCCCATTAGTGAACTCCCTGGATTCTGGCTCCTTAATGCATTTTCAGCTACACCTACTAATTCTGCACCGCTAGCAGTCCAGCTTGTCCACACACACACACACACATGAAAAGCAGAGGGAGACAGCCTGACAGGGGAAAGAATGAGGAAGAAAGAAGAGGCACAGAAAGTGGGAAGGACAGTTGAGGGGGGATAAGAGATTGCAGAGCTGGAGGGGGGGCAAAAGACAAACGGAGAGAGAACAGTGGAAAAAAATAGTGGGAATAGATGAGTGGGAAGGGCCAGTTGGGGGAAGCCTTTTTCCTTTTTTTGTGCAGACCTTGAGATGGAAAAATAATAATTCTCCCCAGCATAATGCGACAGAAAGGTAAAGAGAGTTAGACGGATGGAGTGGGGGTTTCATCAGTGAGTGAGAGAAGAAACCGACAGCAGGAGAGAGGCTTTCTGGGCTTTTTCCAAGTAGCTGCTGTGCATGATAGCTGCCCATATTTCTCCTCTAGTGTGTGAATCACAGTTTCACTCCCTGTCCATGTGGAGAAGGGTTGGAGGACCCAGTAGTTGCAATCTGATACTACCAAATTAAGATAACAAGGTCATAGAAAGTCAATCTTGAATTAAGTCTACTTTTGGAGTCTCCTGGGGGAGTGCACAGGCCAGCGTTTAGCATGTGGGCTTGTGTGTTGTGGGATTCGCTGCAGATACACCGCTGATAGTAATCAGAGTGTGTGCTTGATGCCAAAAAGCAACCAGGAGCTTAACATCATTTGTATACCATTTGTTATTTGATCAAATGCACCCCTTTTGTACTTTTCCCATGTGTACAGCAGTTACTACTGGACAATGACTGTTCTCATCTGTGTGAACAGAAACATATTGTTGACTGTTTTGCTGATAAATGGCAGTTTCATGCTGTCTTCTTCCATTTATATGACAAGTTGTCAGTAGTCCTTTTTTGTAAAAAGGAAAACATTTTCTCTGCAAGGATCACAGTAATGGTTCCATTCCAGAGTGAAGTGAAGTATTAACAACAGAGAAGCTCCCTAATACAGACATCCATTACAATCGTCAAGTTTCCATGAGCTAAGAAAAACACTAGCTTTGTGACAATGCATTTTAGGATAGTCCAATGGGATTTTAAATGGTTTATCTAACATGAGAAGTAGGAGAACTTCCTCAGCCCATACATTCTTCAGTTTTTCTAAAAAAAAAATGGTTTTGTTGGAAATACATGGTTTTTACTGGAAGGCAACAATGTGTAATATGGCTGTCTAATACTGTCAAATTGAGTAAATTTGTTTTTTGTACCAAAGAACCGTGTAAATATGTAAGTGTATATAAATTATTAACAAGGAAAATGTCTACAGCCATGCAGCTCTTTAATGCTGTTCTTAGGCACAACAGTACAATATTAGAATAAAACATTAGAATTATATCATGCTGATGCACATGTATACGGCTAACATGTTCATGATGTTAATAATCCCATCCTAATATTAGCAATAAACACAAAGTACAGCTGCGGCCAATGGGAAGGTCATTAGTTTTGCAATTTGTATTAGTCAAAATGTAAACCGGACCTGATGATGGTGTTAGTATGAAAATTAAAGTTATCACCAAAGTCATCACAATTTATCCTCATCATTATCTGTACCAAATGTCATTGGACTCCATCCAATAGTTTTCGAGACATATCACTAAAAAACAAAAATGTCTGACAGAAAAAAACAGGGGAAATCATGGTCATATGGAGTCAGTAGGTGTTGTCCTTCTGATCATCCTTGAGATGGGCCATGGAGTCCAGCTGTGTTTATTAAGATTTGATGGCAATCCGACCAACCGATAAGACCTTACAACAACATTGCAAATGACAATCATGAGGTCAAAGGAAAAACACAAACACATGAAAAATATATATTGTATGTTAACATATGTTTGGGTACCTTTGGTCTGGGGCTGTTTTTATCAATGTTACAGGACACAATAATATTTTAGAAAATATTGTGCTTTCAACTTTGTGGTGACAGTTCGGGGGAATATCCCTGTGCACAAACCATGATCCATAAAGAAATATGTTGGGGTGGAAGACCTTGACTGGCCTGCACAGAGCCTTGACCTCAACCCCATCCAACCCCTTTGGGAAGAACTGGAATGAGCCCAACATTCCAATAGCCCAATATTGCCCAACATCTTTGGTCAACCTCACCAACCTAATGCATAATAAAATCAGTTTTTGTTTTTTAATAAATAAGTTAAATGCATCTTTTTCCCAAAAGGCTTTTATAACGGCATATTGATATTTCTCATCATTTTCAAGATGGGTTGCTGAGTGTACATTACTGAGAAATAAAATGAACTTTTTTTGATTTTTGATGTTGAACATCCCATATAGATGTGTTGTTCTCATGTCCACATACTTTTGACCATGTACAGTGTATTCTATAATCTGTTGTATTACTTTTTTTAGTCATAGCCACTTTCTGTCATTCCCAGTTTGCAGTAGTGGTTTCCTATATCTCCCAGAATTCCTTTTGTCAAGTTGGTGTTTAAAAGAGAGCAACAGTTAAATTCAGGATTTTTATTTATTGTCCCTGCCCATGAAGGTACAGTAGGCTAACTGTGCGCACCAGTGCTGTTGAATGATGTTTTGATGAGTTAAGAAATCAGATAATTGGCTTCCTTTAAAACAAATAAAGTATGTTGAACCAGCTCCTTCATACAGTAGGCTTCATTCTTTACTCAGCCACCCACAGCTCTCTTTAGTGTGTTTTAAGCACAGACACACAAAAACACTTGGCTGTGAAGTCATTGCAGTTCGACTCAGCCGGTCAATAATCCCAAAATGACATGTCATGAGTCAGCTTTGTCAGAATTACTGCGGTACTGGGACAGAGCCTTGGTGGTAATTACATCATTTTCTCAGGACACATATAATTATAGTAATTCATGCTGTTGTACTTTGGCTTGCAACAGCATGCAGTTATTGTCCAAATACTCTTTTGTCTCTGTGATGAAGTATTTTGGAATAAATCTTCACCTCCATAAATCTTTCTTTGCAGCAAAGCATAAATGCAAGCTTGTTATGGCACTTACAAGAACCATCAGGTTGGCTTTTGGGTGATCAAGTTAAGATATATTCATAAAGATAACATATTTAACTTTGGGTGCATACTCAACATGGATATATACAGCTCATCAGATTTAGGTTATATTATTAATGGACAAAATGCAATGAAATACTGAAAGAGGAAGGAAGTAAAATAAGCAGCCACAGGGCCGTTCCTCTCCAGAAAGATTTTGAGTGTTGGTGTATCTTTAACTTTTTGTTAGAGTTCCACAGATCATTTTAAATACTTTGCCCTTTGCTGTGCGTCCTTTCCCCTCTCTCTCCCCTTTCACTTCTTCAGCTGTCCTGTCATTAAAGACCTAAAATGCCCCAAAAATCTTTAAAAAAGGAAAAGGCTTAGTAATTTCCTAAAACAGCTGGGCACATTTAGCAAACGATAATCGAACAAATGCAAGTGCATTGTGTGAGAGAGAGAGAGAGAGAGAGAGAGAGCGAGAGAGAAAATTATAGTCTGTTTATTGTTACTTCCTCTTTCTCATTTTTTCCCTACTTCTAATCATGCCTACTCTTTTTGGATTGACTGTAGGTCTTCCTTTTGTCTCTCTTGGCTTTTCTCTCTCGCTGATTTTTCAATATTGATATTAATTTTTCATTTTCTAAATTGCATATGAACCTTATGTTTCTTTGATTAACTATTCTTGAATTGGTAAACACGATTTCATAAATATTATTAATAGATGTACTCGTTTGTCAATGCTTATTCTACAAGTTTTATTGGCAGTTGGCAAACCAGTTTGTAGATGCATTACCACCACCCACTGGACTGGAGAGTGGCACACCTTACACAACTGCCCATATATATCCTAAAAGTACCTACAGTAATTGGAGTGGATCACACCACTAGTAGGGGAGCTCACTATAATCATACACAAATAGACAGACAAGTTGGCTACTTGGATATTTACTATTTATAACGTATGTTCATAATTCACCAAGAAATTATGTTGCAAAACGACAGTATGTGTAACTACCAGTTTTAGAAAAACACATTTAATCAAAAAAACACATACCCCCTTCTTTTTTATAACATGGTAGAACCAGGAAGTATGAGCCAATGTGAGATTCTTCTCAGATCCTTTTGCCTGAGGCCCAGAAAGAAGACCACAAACAAAGGTAAGACAGTGCCTTGACATTGCAGATATGCTAGCAGTACTTAGCTTACTACAAACATTTGCAGCAAACATGCCTGTGCTACTGGTCCAACTGGTGGTTTACTTCATACTTTGTGTAACACTGACTTCCATGGCTAGATAACTGCAGAATCATGAATCCTCCTATGTCACACAAACACTCCTTATCCGCAATAAAAGTACAAATGTGCTATTGGCTATTAGCATAGTACTGGACAACAGGCTAATCTTGTTTTTATTATTAGTATGTTTTCTGGTATGTCATGTTGTTGTTTCTTTTCTTTTTGTCATTTGTACTACTGTGTCAAATGCTTACCTCAGCAAGGTTAATACCTGCACAACTTATGGTTACCATGGGATATCAAGTGATGCTGAAATATACTTTAAATAAAAAGGTTAAGGGAAATGTCAGGGTGAGACTGTTTTGCACCCAACAAATTAGGCTATTTTTAATTTATTCCTCATGTGCTTCATTTTTTCCTCTCCGGGAACCATCACCTTATTGTGGTGGAGAGGTTTGTGTGTCCCTATGAACCTGAGGGCTGTGTTGTCTGGAGCTTTATGCTCCTGGTAGGGTCTCCCATAGCAAAGAGGTCTCAGGGGAGGGGCCAGACAAAGAATGGTTCAAAGACTACTATGGAAGATCAAGGAAGGGATAGAGGGACCCTGCCTGGAGGAAGCCCGGGGCCCCCGTCTGGAGCCAGGCCCAGACGGCGGGCTCGTCAGCGAGCGCCTGGTGGCTGGGTTTGCCACGGAGCCCGGTCGGGCACAGCCCGAAGAAGCTACGTGGCACCTCTCCCTCCAGCCCATGGGCCCACCACCTGTGGGAGGAACCAAAGGGGTCGGGTGTGCTGCTAAACGGGTGGCCTGCGAAGGTCAGGGGCTTCGACGGACCAGACCCGGGCGGCAGAGGCTGGCTCTGGGGACGTGGAACGTCACCTCTCTGTGGGGGAAGGAGCCGGAACTTGTGCGGGAGGTGGAACGCTACCAGTTGGATCTGGTGGGGCTTACCTCTACGCACAGTCTC
Organism: Etheostoma perlongum; assembly: GCA_026937815.1. Lineage (NCBI taxonomy): Eukaryota > Metazoa > Chordata > Actinopteri > Perciformes > Percidae > Etheostoma > Etheostoma perlongum. The sequence continues at coordinate 7,892,456 of CM049383.1, read as the reverse complement.
GGTTCTGGAACCGAGACTGTGCGTAGAGGTAACCCTGGATAGGGGTTGGACTCTGTCCTACTCCGGAGTTGCCCATGGTGTGAGGCGCCGGGCGGGTGTGGGGATACTCACAAGCCCCCTGCTGACCCCAGTGGACGAGAGGGTCCCCTCCCTACGCCTGCGGGTGATGGGGGGGAAAACTCTGACTGTTGTTTGTGCATATGCACCAAACAAGAGTTCGGAGTATTCTGCCTTCTTGGAGACCTTGAATGGAGTCCTGTATGGGGCTCCAGTAGGGGACTCCATAGTTCTGCTGGGGGACTTCAACGCACACGTGGGTGATGATGGAGATACTTGGAGGGGAGGTACGGCCTCCCTGATCTAAACCAGAGTGGTTGTTTGTTGTTGGACTTCTGTGCTAGTCATGGATTGTCCATAACAAACACCATGTTCGAACATAGGGATGCTCATAAGTGTACGTGGTACCAGAGTACCCTAGGCCAAAGGTCAATGATCGATTTTATAATCGTTTCATCTGATCTGAGGCCGTATGTTTTGGACACTCGGGTGAAGAGAGGGGCAGAGCTGTCAACTGATCACCATCTGGTGGTGAGTTGGGTCAGGGGGTGGGGGAAGACTCGGGACAGACCTGGTAAGCCCAAACGGGTAGTGCGGGTAAATTGGGAACGTCTGGAGGAGGCCCCTGTCTGACGGACTTTCAACTCACACCTCCGGCGGAGCTTTTCGGGCATCCCTGTGGAGGCTGGGGGCATTGAACCTGAGTGGACAATGTTCAAAGTTTCCATTGCTGAAGCTGCGGCAGCAAGCTGTGGTCTTAGGGTCTTAGGTGCCTCAAGGGGCGGTAACCCACGAACACCCTGGTGGACACCGGTGGTCAGGGAAGCCGTCCAACTGAAGGAGTCTTTCCGGGATATGTTATCCCGGAGGACTCCGGAGGCAGTTGCAAGGTACAGACGGACCCGAAGAGCTGCGGCCTCTGCCGTGACAAAGGCAAAGCAGCGGGTGTGGGAGAAGTTCAGAGAAGACATGGAGAAGGACTTTCGGTCGGTACCAAGGTGCTTCTGGAAAACCGTTCGCCACCTCAGGAGGGGGAAGCGGGAATCATCCAAGCTGTATACAGTAAGGATGGGACGTTGTTGACCTCAACTGGGGAGGTAATAGAGCGGTGGAAGGAGCACTTTGAGGAACTCCTAAATCCAGCTGACACGCCCTCTGTGGTAGAGGCAGAGCTGGAGGATGATGGGGGATTGTCATCAATTTCCCTGGTGGAAGTCGCTGAGGTAGTCAAACAACTCCACAGCGGCAAAGCCCCAGGGATTGATGAGATCCGTCCAGAAATGCTGAAAGCTCTGGGTGTGGAGGGGATGTCTTGGTTGACACGCCTCTTCAACATTGCGTGGAAGTCTGGGACGGTGCCTAAGGAATGGCAGACGGGGTGGTGGTTCCCCTCTTTAAAAAGGGGGACCAGAGGGTGTGTGCCAATTACAGGAGTATCACACTTCTCAGCCTCCCTGGTAAAGTCTACTCCAAGGTGCTGGAAAGGAGGGTTCGGCCGATAGTCAAACCTCGGATTGAAGAGGAACAATGTGGATTCCGTCCTGGCCGTGGAATAACGGATCAGATCTTCACTCTCGCAAGGATCTTGGAGGGGGCCTGGGAGTATGCCCAACCAGTCTACATGTGTTTTGTGGATCTGGAGAAGGCGTATGACCGGGTCCCCTGGGAGAAATTGTAGGAGGTGCTGCGGGAGTATGGGGTGAGGGGGTCCCTTCTCAGGGCCATCCAATCTCTGTATGACCAAAGCGAGAGCTGTGTCCGGGTTCTCGGCAGTAAGTCGGACTCGTTCCAGGTGAGGGTTGGCCTCCGTCAGGGCTGCGCTTTGTCACCAATCCTGTTTGCAATATTTATGGACAGGATATCGAGGCGTAGTCGGGGCCGGGAGGGGTTGCAATTCGGTGGGCTCGGGATCTCATTGCTGCTTTTTGCAGATGATGTGGTCCTGATGGCGTCATCGGTCTGTGACCTTCAGCACTCACTGGATCGGTTCGCAGCCGAGTGTGAAGCGGCTGGGATGAGGATCAGCACCTCTAAATCTGAGGCCATGGTTCTCAGCAGGAAACCGATGGAGTGCTTTCTTCAGGTAGGGAGTGAGTCCTTACCCCAAATGAAGGAGTTTAAGTACCTTGGGTTCTTGTTCGCGAGTGAGGGGACCATGGAGCGTGAGATTGGTCGGAGAATCGGAGCAGCCGGTGTGGTATTACATTCCGTTTATTGCACCGTTGAGACGAAAAGAGAGCTGAGCCAGAAGGCAAAGCTCTCAATCTCCCAATTTTTGTTCCTACCCTCACCTATGGTCATGAAGGCTGGGTCATGACCGAAAGAACGTGATCCAGGGTACAGGCGGCTGAAATGGGTTTCCTCGGGAGGGTGGCTGGCGTCTCCCTTAGAGATAGGGTGAGAAGCTCAGTCATCCGAGAGGAGCTCGGAGTAGAGCCGCTGCTCCTTCGCGTTGAAATGAGCCAGTTGAGGTGGTTTGGGCATCTGGTAAGGATGCCTCCTGGGCGCCTCCCTAGGGAGGTGTTCCAGGCACGTCCAGCTGGGAGGAGGCCTCGGGGAAGACCCAGGACTAGGTGGAGAGATTATATCTCCAACCTGGCCTGGGAACGCCTCAGGATCCCCCAGTCGGAGCTGGTTGATGTGGCTCGGGAAAGGGAAGTTTGGGGTCCCCTACTGGAGCTGCTGCCCCCGCGACCCGATATCGGATAAGCGGTTGAAGATGGATGGATGGATGGATGTGCTTCATTTTGTTTTGTCTAGCAGCATCTAGCAACACCGCAGGCTGAGATACTTGTCTTTGTAGCAGGCGGGAAAAATGACCCGTTCATTTCATAGAAGCTTGAAGTATTGTGCTGATATCTGCCAATAAAGTTGGCCACTATTAATTGTTAGATTTTTAAATGGAGCTTGGTGGGTTATTGTCTGCATACAAGACGCTACATGGTTTGGGGCTACAATCAATTCAGTGTATAGTCACATTCACCTAATTGTGACTCTGGTTACACATACATAAATCAAAGACTTTACCTCTTAAAGTTAAAACAAATGCATCTACAGTTAATAGCAGTCCAACATCACTGACCTCATAAACCATATTTTTTGGAAGCAGTGATATTTCTACATGGCAAATAATTTACTAGTGTTATAGAGTAATAGAAAACCAACAGACCTAAAAGTCATGACGCGTGCATGCTGTTCATTCTGTGTAATTAAATCTGTAATTGAAAGGGGCATGTTCAAAATAAGTGTTGTGTTCTATTAGTGAGGTGATTGATTCTGTGAAGAAACAGGTGTCAATTATGGCCCATATTGAAGGAAGGAAGCAAATGTTGTGCATGCTGGTTATAGTGCATTTCACACTGAAATACTGCAAAATGGGTTGTTCCAGACCTTGCTCTGAGGAACTGCGGACTTTGATTAAAAAGTTGATTGGAGAAGGGAAACTCATAAAGAAGTGCAGAAAAGTATAGGCTGCTCATCTCATGCCTTGAAATGGCATCCAAAATGGTCAACTACCATTTGAATGGATAGAAGAAAAGCCAAAATGGCAAAGGCTCTACCAATGATCAGCTCCAGGAAAATCAGAAAACTTAGTTACCTGTGAGCACTGTTAGAATCAGAAGGCTATGTGAAGCAAAGCTAGAAGCCCCCACAAGTCCCATTGCTGAAAGACATGTACTGAATAGGTTGAAATTTGCCAAAAGACACATTGACTAGCCAAAGGAGAAATGGCGCAACATTCTATGGACTGATGATAGTAAAATTGTTCTTTCTGGGTCTAGGGGCTGCAGACAGTTTGTCTGACAACCCCCATGCACTGAATTCAAGCCGCAGTACACTGAAGACAGTAAAGCATGGTGGTGCAAAACTCATTATGGGGATGTTTTTCATACTGTGCTGTGGGCCTATTTATTGCATACCCGGGATCATGGATCAGTTTCAATACATCAAAATACTTTGAGGTCATGTTGCCTCATGCTGAAGAGGAAATGCCTTTGAAATGGGTCTTTCAACAAGACAGTGACCAAAAACACACTAGTAAGCGAGCAAAGGCTTGGTTCTGTTTTTTTTTTGAGCAGCCTAATATTCCTTTTATTCACTTTCTGTAAAGGTATAACAAACTTGATCTATTTTTTCATGTTTTGTAATTGAATGTGCAGTGTTCCCAATGAATTATTATGGAATTAAAACATATTCTAAGGATTTAGAATTTCTGATAAACGGGTATAATCTCATCTATTGCCACACTTGTAGTATTTTTTTTTTTTTTAAAGATGCCACCAGCTGTTTTTAACATTGTAAATCTTTTTACAAGATGACTTAAGGTCTCTCGGTATAACAAAATGTAATTCAACAGCAACACAAACTACATCCTCCAAAATAATCATACAGTTACTATATCTACACCACTCTAAAACTGAACATTACAACCTTCACTGGCTCCTCTGCAAAGACTTTCCATAAGATTTTGGAACTTGACTGGAAGTTCTTCCACAACACCAAACTAGGAAAATAATTTCTTTATGGACCTGGCTTAATGCATGAGGATATCATGTTGAGATCGAGATGAACTGGTGTAGCCTGAAAATATGAAAAATATCCCCAGACAAAAGTAAACAAACGTTTAAACACATACATCAGATTGTACATTTGCATTTCAACACTTGGGTCAGGATTGGTCTTGTCACTCACCTGTAGCAGTTTCCACAAGTGTATAGCCCATTACAATTTGACTAAGCTGCGGTTGGCTTGCCCCAACATAATGGCACGCACAAAGCAAAAACAAGGGAAAACTGAAAGGGGAGAAACGATTACCGTTTAAAACAAGCAAAACACGCAACATCTTGAGCAACTGTTTGTGATGTGAGTTTCATAGCAACATTAATCCAAAAGCAATCAAACACGAGCAGCAATTCAGCTTGTTTTTTTTTTTTTTTTGCCATATTGAGATTTGAAAAATCACCCCGTAATTGAAAAGGAGATGGTTTTGTCTTCCAAGAATAGATTGTGCAGATGGGAAGTGTACCAACACATTTTATATCATTGTCAGCCACATTCTCTCTATTCCAAGCAGCTTTTACTTTTGATTTGAAGCTTTTTCTATGTGGTATCAAAATCAACCTTCAAAGACTTGAAGCACACCTAAAATATGGACTATATAAATTTCTGTCTATAAATAAACAGCTTTTATTTATTTTAATTTGAAGGTCTGCACTGCATCCCACACGTTTCAGGTCTTTTTATTTGTATTTGCATACCGTATGAACATGAATGAGAACTATTGGCTTCCTGGAAAACTGGAAACTCATTCATGATGCTCAAAACCAAATGGTATGCTTGAAATAGTCAATACTGTAAAGTCCACACTCCTGATTTGTGTGTGGCTGCTGGTGCAGCAGCTGCCATTACATGCAGAGAGATAAATGTCACTTTGTCAGTCTGGTGCTGTCCTAATAAACCCCTGCTGCGGTTATTTGATTAAAGGGTCAGTTTTGTTTTATTATGGAGTCTAGGTGGTTCTGAATAAACTACAGGTTTGCATATAAACAGGGACTTGGTGTGTTTATAGGATGCAGCAGCTGTAGAGCAGGTTTCAGGATCAGATGAGCTGCTGCAGGGAGCTGGCAGCAGAAAACTAACAGAAGCTGAGCAGCATTGTAGTCATAGCTGATGGAAAACCTTGGTTTAGCAGTGCTTGTTTTGTTTATTAGGGTACACCAGATGGGTGGGTTTGTAATTCAAATAATCAAAGCATCAAATTTCTTTTATGTTGTTGTGGTGGTATTAAGTTGTGCCAGAAACTTTGATAGAATTTATCATTGTCATAGTCTGTCATCCTAATGAAGACATTTCTGAAAGGGAGGGTGGGAGCTGCCTCTTTTTTGCAACAATTAAGTGTAATTGCAAATACTTTGACTCTTGGTTACTGATCTTTTACATAGCCCACTACAGTCAAACCTCACCCATGACCGTATTAACCTCTTAGGGGCCCCCAGGGCAAAAGATATGCTATTCGGCTCCAGTGGACCCCAACTCCTAACATCCTCAATGCAGCTTTACAGTATAGTTTGCTGTAATTTGGTTAATGAAAAACTTAAGGAATGTGCACCATGTGAGCATGATGAAAATTCTAATAAAAAGGTTTGTGATTAGATTTTCATAACAAGGCACAAAAATCTGGGCCTCAACATGACAATGCAGGACCGGTGTTAGTGGTGCAAATTCTTGAACAAATTTTCAGTTAATCAAATGACCAAAATCAGTTGACACACAGTGGATATCTGGGCCCAGGGCTGGTTTCCTGCTTTACCCGGCTGGCAATTAACACTTCCCTCAGTACACCGATGTGGCCAGGATGAGCCATTAATAAAGGGCCTCATGGAAAGTCGGAATTTTAATTTACATTTTCAAAATAAAAGAACAAAATGAAACTTGCATTCTTTTGTTAGACTAATCACAAAAGGTCTGTGACAACATGTTAAAGTCCAGCATAATTTCTTACTCATGCGGTCTTGATTTTAATTTGCAGTGATCGTTAGCCCTTGTACTAATGTATTTTGCAAAAAATCTTAATTAGTAAAGTAACTAATAACTAAAGCTGTCAAAATAATGTAGTGGTGTAAACAGTATGGTATTCCTCTGTGAAATGTAGTTTAGTAAAATAGAAAGTGGCATGAAAAGACTCATGTAAAATATAAGTACCTCAAATTTGTATTAACTTAAGTTAAGTACCTGAGTAAATGTAGCCTACTTGGTTACATTCAACCACTGGTTAGAAAGTAATTATGTATTTGAGTCCAGTTTGACTGCAACCCTCCCATCTTGATACTGTGACCTTAATTTGTGTAGCAGTCCAGAAAAAAAGCAGCAAATCTTAACCATCTGAATGTTTTTCCCCCAATACCTTTCCCTCCTTCAACACCTACATGTCACACATTCTATTGTATCTATTCCTTCGCAGTATCTCTAATAATACAGGAGAAGCCTTACCAGATAAAAACTAGCTATAAAGTGGCGTGTTGAACTTTGCCCTCCAGGTTTAGACGCGTTCACGTCCCGCGCGGTCTTGTTCTTGTTATTCATAACCGAAAACAAGTAGGCCTATTCTAAGTAACATTTACAAATTACAACGTGCGCGCTTTGTTTTTGTTACGAATCACTGAGCCTCGAGTGCGCTTTGTCGTCTCGTCAAACATTTCCAAATCAAAACGTGTAGTTGCAGTTCCAGCCAGTGAGAATCCCGCCCTGAGTAAACGCTCTGCCCCTCTGTGCACGCGGGCGCGCCCAAGGAAAGAATTTGAAGCCGCGCGCTGCTACGTTACTGTTGTGACTTGTTATAAATGGTGAACCTCAACGACAAAAGAGCTTCAGTAAACCTGTGACAGTTAGCAGTAGGCCTAGATAATGTCAATAAGACTTTGAAAAATATTGGGCTATATGCAGGCTATATACAGATTGAATGGTCTATTGGAAAACCCCAACACACACAAAGGTCTGCATAAACTCATTATTCACAGATGCAGGCTAAGGTTGAATATTCTAGAGCTAAGAGGACATAAATTCACCAACAAAATCCCTGAATGACGTGAAACTAACTTGAGCATCAGAAACCATGGTTAGACATTATAGACATAATGGAGCCACTATGGGAGATACATTTTGTTTTTAAAGTACCTAAAGTTCAATAAACTCGCCAAGTGTGGAAGACTCACTCCATATTAAAGTAAAAATATTATAGAGCCGAAAAATGCATGCTTATTGTTGTGGGAAAATATTGCTCTATAATCAATAGGAGACATAAACTTACCAGACACTACCAATTAAGAAACAAAATAATGGAGGAACGAGAAATTACCAAAAAGAAAACTGAGGGTCAGGCACAGCATGGCAAAATATTAGACTTATAGGAACATTATAGGAGTTTTAAAATCTCATTTAGTTTATCATAATCTACTTTAGAGTATTAGACACACTACAAGTCAAAATCGAATATTTCTGAAATATTATAGAAATACTACAGGCAGGAAGTCACCAACAACAAGCCACCACGAAGGTCAACACGAACTCACTTTTAACTGTTAGACATGCTTCAGTTTCCAGTAAAAAGTTAAGACCGGTGATACTTTAGGAGCCACACAGTGTTATATGTCAAGATAACTCACTTTTACGAGCCTATAGAGCAATAATGGGTAGTATAGAAGCTCATTAGTGTAAAAGATGCATAAAGACACTGGTTTACATAAGTTTGTTGACTTATAGCCCTGGTATAGGTCTAAATGTTTAATTAGTCATTAGAAGCCTGTTTCACATTTGATGGTTGATTCAAGTGTTGCCTCTAATCCTAACTTCGTCCCCTCACAGAGCACTATCAGTTAAAGCACACAATCATTCCTGCTACATTTGTGCTCGGCGCTAATATCAGTCTAACGGTGACTAATATAGATATGGGGATTTCTGCAGGTGTCAGAAAACAAGATATGGCATTGATTGAATTCATTTTGTATACACCTGGACAAACGTGCGCGGGATTGTTGCCAAATAAGAACTATGCAGTCATTTTATAGCAGGTGTTTGACGCATTTTGAGACACTAGAGTCTGTATTTTAGAGTTCAGCATTTCTGAAGCTCAAAAACAAATTCATCCTGTGATTATGATATGCAGGTTGTATATTATCTGAGGCGGAGACACGAGCCACACCACGCTACTTAAAATGATAGTCAGTTATTTGGACCATAGAAAGATGAGGGTGCCTGCCAAATTTCAATCTGAGGCACTCCAACTTTAATCTGTATTCTAGAGGAGGGCAGAAATCAAGTAAATAATCACAAATCGATACTTGGACAAGTATATAAAATAAAACCCATCAGAGGCCATGTAGGACTATTCTTCAGTAAAACATGGTGATTATTCACTTAAGTTACAATAGCCAATAATCTTAAATAAGGCTTTAGACAATGACCCTATTAATTCCTGGAAATTTGGTAAGATGCGTAATAACATGGATTTCTTCCTCAACAAAGAAATGTAATTTGATGTGCAATAAAGTGAAAGGAAAGACAATAATGCAGAAATAACCCTAAAAATGACAAAAGAGAAAAATGAAATATATCGTGGTTAAAGCCCAGATAACTACCGGCTAGTCCCAGTGATCCTAAATAATCTTCATCGGCTATTTCTGAGAATCCTTTTAGACTGAGTGGATCGGTAGGCTGCGGGTATTATTCTGTTATTAATTTAGGGGAAAACTGGCCCACATGTGTCTGTCTCGTTCAACAGACTCTTCTAAAACATGGGCTACTTGAAATAAACCTTTTTCCTGGAGTTTATTCAAACAAACATGTTACCATAAACACATGAGAACTTTGAATCGACTTTTGTACACAGTTTAGGCTATGAACTTCTGCAAAGTCTTACATAATCGTACAAAACACGTTGCACTCAAGTTTAAACATGCGGCGATTTTCTGTTTCAGCAAAACGAAAAAAACAAACACATTTCAAAATAAAATTCACTGAACGGGAGCCATCATGGAGTTAAACGGGTCGGTGGTACCCTGCATTAACGGTAAATAGAAAGCACACACAAGCAGTATAAAATATGTACAATATAGGTTCAATTTCTTTTCTCGTATTGAGTTCATGATATGCTCGAAACTTTGTTTTGTTGCAAATCTTTTAACTCGAGACCCCCCCCTCCCAGTCAGTCTTCAAAAGCAAGCAAGCACAAAAAAGAAAAAATCCCATCGTCTGTTTTATATGTTAGACCTGTATATATTTACATTTATATGTACAATGCAGCAATGTAACACGTCTTCATCTTTTTTAAAAAAAAACATGAAAATGAAAGACAATTGAAAGACATTTCAATTGCTGTGCAAGTTCATTGGTAAACACATAACCCGCATAATCCATGTTTTCCTCTTATTTATTTATTTTTTTGAAAATGATTGCAACTAATCCAGTTTAGTTGTCTTAGATTTTTCCCCATCCGCAGGTAGCCTGAAAGCTCTTGAAACGGTGTCCGTTTATCACATATATATTTATTTATGTAACATAGGCCGCGCTTTTGGCCCGTCAGCTGTTGTATTGACAGGCGTTCAGGCTCGACCCGGGGCTTTGGAGGCTGCTGTATCCAAATGTTGGATGCTGTTTGGATTTGAGTCTGAGGGATGCCAGGCTGGAATTGCAAGTGTCCCGGTAAACGCTGTAAGGAGAGCCGGGAGGCCCGTACGGACATGCGGACGACGAGATGGCTGAGTTGATGCCGGACGTGCCGATCCCGTTCAGGTTGCTGATGTTGTTGAGGCCCGGGGTGGGCATACCCGGCACGGCGGAGTGGCCCATCCCGGAGGCCATGGTCATGGAGGAGATAGAGTTGGGCGCCGGGAACATGGACTGCGAGGTGAGGGGGCTCATGGAGTTGAAGAAGGTGAAGTTCTTGGTGGACAGCGGCGCCGGGGTGAGGCCCTTGTTGGTCCAGTTGTTGTAGGTGTACGTCGGGTACATGTCTTCATAAGGTTGCATGAGTCCGCTGAACTGCGGCAAGTAGCTGTTCTTGCACAGATCCATCTGCTGGTTGCGCTCTCGCTTCCTCCACTTAGCCCGACGGTTTTTGAACCACACCTGGAGGAGACACACACTGTTAGCGCTGTGGACTTTGAGGAATGAGCCAGGTACCACTAAATAGTCAAATATGTGAAAATGTCTTTAGGTTCCTCATTTTGTTCTTTACCATAGGCCTACACTTGCTAAACTTGTCGTACAGACCAACTTCTCCAAATGTCACAACTAGGCTATGTTGAAGTCTTATGTTGTAGTAGGCTACAATCCAATTTTCCATTCACAAGGACGCTGTACCGTTTTTCCTTAAATGTCATACATTGTAGTTAAAGTATTTCACAGCAAGAAATTATGCAAATCTACAATGTTGTATTTGTGTGTCGTATGTGGCTAAAACAACACACCCTGAAGACAGCAGCACATTTGGGACTCCAAAGTGCACAGAAATACTAATCCATCGGTAATAAAGACGCACTCAAACGCCCTAAAGTGTTAAATGTGAAGCTGTAGCCCCACACTGAATGACATCCCATGTTCTTTAATAAAAACATGTTCTTTAATAAAATCTGTTAAATGTTCTCAGATGGCTGAGGATGTGTTTACAGCAGTTTGC